>JAVQKG010345219.1:0-11255 GCA_036025885.1 Hypseleotris bucephala | reverse complement strand
TTAAGGTTAGGGTTAAGATTACAATGTAGTTACACATTGTTACATTGTTACAAACAGAGTGTATTACATTGTACTTATTGTAATGATGTAAATACAATGTAGTTACACATTGTTACATTGTTACAAACAGAGTGTATTACATTGTACTTATTGTAATGATGTAAATACAATGTAGTTACGGGAAAATGTAAAATAAAGTGTTACCAAATATACATAATATCACAGTTTTAAGAGCAAGATTGTGATTTGTATTTCTTGTCTTACATGGAAGACTACTGCTTATAAAAAACCTTTTGAACAACAAATTCAGTGCACATCCAATCTAGTGTTCATCATAATACTAAAGTACTATTTATTTTCCTTTTGGAAATTTGTATCGCCATATTATTTAGAATTAACTTTACATAATCAAACACATTAGTACCATACCCACCTGTGGTTAATGTGAAATACAGTATATTGGTTGTCTGTTTTAGTGCCAAATGTGCACCCCGCCTCTGGCCCAAAGTAGCTGAAATATCCCATGAATGCAATCCCTAAAAACATACACAATATAAAAATTGAATCAATCAATATTTCAAGTGTCATACAACTTTCAAAAAGTTTCCCTCAACTGAGAATATTCAACCTTCCTCAAAAGATATAGGCAAGGCGCACATTCATTAATTTCCATCTCATCAATCATATGTGCACCTCCAGTAAACCCTAGTCAAATTTACTTAACTTAAATTGGTTCATGACAATTTTTATTCATAAAATGGAAAATATCTGCTTACTGTCCCTTTTTGAAGCTAGAAGACAGTGAGCCAGTATGCATCATGAACTCAATAATAGTGTAGTTGGTGTCTGATCTTATGCACATATTGATGAATTTGGGCCTGACTGAATTGAGTGAAGCTTACCTCCAGTGACTGTGCATGCATAAACTACATAAATACATAAACAATACTGTGTTTTTGCTGGAGATTCACTGACACAGACAACAAAGAAGCCATCAATCAAAGTGTTGTGAGGTCATAGTCAGAAAACCCCACTGTTTTCCCTAATGTTTTTCCTCATCTGATTGGCTGGCACACCCGACCCCCTCCTCACGTTGGGGTTATGGGTCTCTCACCATGTCGAGTCAGATTAGTCTGCTTTGGCCTTTAGTGAAGCGCCCGTGCATAGATGCCCATGTATGAATACACCCACAAAGACACTTTACAGGGTTCCACGTGAATTGCACATGTATTGATATTGTAATATTAGGGATTTTATTATTTTGTTGTCCCTAATTTAATGCTGGTTTAGTCATGTTTTTTTTTGTTTTTTTTAATGAATTAATTGTGCTCTTCTGGAGACTTAGTCTGGACACAAAGTTATTTACAATTGAGTGAAATATTAATTCATTAATTTAAAGTCACACAAAGGTGGTAAAAAAAACCAGGGCAGTTGTGGCTACCCTGGGTTTTTTACCACCTTGACAAACTGATCATGCTACACCTACAGCCTACTGTAGCCTACTACCAAAGACATATTGTGTGGTGTCTTGCCTAAGGACACAAAGACACAAATATTGAACGAGAATTAAACCACAAACTATTCAATCACTGGATGCCCTGCTCTACCACCTGCCATCCCACAGTTCAGGTTTAATATTTACAAAATTTTGATTTAACGTGAGAATGACCAGCGAGTCCACAGCTTTGTAAAGTGATCTATCAAATTGAGTTTTGACTATATTTATGGTTAAATAAGCCCTAAATATACTAGGTGCTGAATATCTTATCTAAACCTATACTTAATATTACTTCTGTATCCAACATATGATTACGGTACATAGTGTTCTTGCCACCCTAAGGCACAGACAGGGAGAGGTTGTGGTCAGTGTGGGGGCCAGGACTTCTTGAACCAGACAACACCTGGATGTGGACAGCTGGCCTGATGAGGTCTGATGTGGCCTTAGGCGTCTCCAGCCTTTGCATCCTCAATGGACACACACAGTACAGTAGCGAGCTCGGCCACAGCGTCCAACCTCCACGGCCAAGGGCGAACCTTCGATGAATTTTAAAGAACGTCTTTGTTGTTGTTGTCGTTTGTCTCCGAGTGTTCTGTTGAGCTACGTGCATTAAATCCCTTCACATCCTTCCCATCATAGTTCCTTAAAGTCCATTATACTTTTAGGCTTTGTGAATAATTTATAACAAAAACAACTTTTTACTTACTTTTGGTGGCATCTGGAACAGAAAAATAATTAACATACTTTTAGGTGTAGCTATACCCTAACAAAACATGATAACAGGCATTTTAACAGCATAAGCCAAAAATACCAATGCCTTCAGCCTCTATCTTTTTCACACCGTTTCTCAAAAAGGACAGGACAACCTAGCGATGATCTTATAATGGTGCCAAAATGATTTAAGTTCAGATTGAGCATATGTGAAAAAATAGCCAAGATGGTTTTACTGAGCAAGACAGAGGTGCAAAGAAAGGGTTTGATAGCCTAATCTGCATAATATGAGCTGACTTCTTGCAGTGACAGTGGCTAACGTGCTAAAATAGACATCATTCACACATGACAATCTGAAGCTTAATAGCGACACAGCCGACATCCATATAGCATAGCTAGAAGATGCTATAGCTTAGTTTTGAGTATTTCGCATTTGATCAAATAGTTATTTAATTTTTTTTTCCGCAGCTGTCTAAACTAAAACTGCATCGGGGGTACCAACTAGCCTATTCAGTATACAGAATAAGTACACCCCATGGTACCTGTAAAAACAATTAGTCCTGCTGTTGCAAAAAAGAAAAAAGTAACAAAATCTAAAAGCCTCAAAGAACACTTGATTAAAAATGACTCAGCTAAAGTTTTGTCCCTCTACTTAAAGACTCATCTCAGTGTGAATTCCATTAAGTTGTTACACCCCCTCCGTCCTCTCTGTTCTGATCATGAGCTAAGGAGTTAATAAGCGTATTAATTACCTGTGTAGGAGACAAAGCACTTCTCAATGCATGACCGCAAACACTCTTCTCACCCTGTCTGTCATAACCAGACAGTGCTTTCTTGTTATGCAATACCTGCTATACTGTATGTACGTCTCAAATGTTATACTGGGAATAATTTATGTAAGGCAAGGGATATAAGGCAACAGAGACACAAGGAACAAAAACGTAAAGCTGCCTTAACTGAAAATATCAAGAAAAACGTTTGACGCAAGATGCTAGCTTAAATACAAAAATTTGCTTTAATGTTGCATTAGCTTGAGCTATACTTTAAAATCATGTGGGCAGCTAAAAAGAGTTTTAAAAGAACAGAATTTAAGTGCTTAGTCCTATCCGTCCTTTTGGCTAAGGTTAGCTCTATGTTTATAAAGATGGTTAAGATTAGTGCTGTGTTCACAGGGTTAAGTCTATGGTTAAGGCTATGGTTAGGGCTATGGTTACAAATATGGTTAAGGTTAGTTATAGGGATTTTGATTATCTTAATAAGTAGCTTTAGATTTATCAGCTATATTTGGTGGACCAATAACCAGCAGAAAGTTAGCCACCCATCAGCAACCACCAAGTATGGATATACCTTCTTTGCTTTTCTTTTAAAATGAAGTATATATTGTAGTAGTTTTAAAGTTATGCTTCGACATACTTTGTATTCTCGTCACATTCTCTGGCTTGCTCCAACCATCCAAAAAAACATGCACGTATTCAAAAATTGTTAACTCTAAATTGCGTTAGAGTTTGTATATCTGTGTATGTTGAATAATTAATAATTAAGATAATGATGTCAAAAGGTCTTGTGTTTTTTTAGAATATGCTGCAAGGTACATTCGATTTTCTCTCTAGCAGAAAAATAAATCACATATGCTGTAGGGAAAACACAGTGTATTGAGATGTATTTGAGTGAGTAGTATGCTTTTATGGCAGTGCTGGTGCATATAAGTATTCCTGTAAGGGCTGAGTGGAGGAGATGTTGAGCTGAGACTGAACTCCTACCGTTTGTTCTTCTTGTTATTTGGGCTGTGGGCTACTCCTGTGAGCTGACCTGTACTGACCTCTGGCTCCGCGCTGTTCTTGTGTGCCTCCACTTTTGACTTTCTCTACTGGAGCTTGCTGCGAAAATGTACCTCCTCTGCCCCAGCGTGCCCAGGGTGTCCGAGAGATGTACGTTAAAATGCAAGACAAGACTTCAAGTTTGCAATGCCCATCGAAAGGTGAGTAAGACATGCAGTCCCATCACGTGGATATATAGGGCTTGACGAGTCCTATGAGTTCAGAAGACAGGTATAGAGTGTGCTTGGTGTTTAGCCTACTGAGAGAGGTAAGATTTTGACAAACTGTTAGATGATCAGTGTTGTTGATGTGATTTTTCTTTTCTTTTTTTCAAAGCAAAAGATAAAAAAATGGTGCCAGAAGATCAAGGTGTGCATTGGGGTTTCAAGTATCAAGATTGGAAAACAGTGACCTTGGATCAGTAAAAGGCCTATTCTTCTGGCTTCAACTTGATATTTTCCAAGATGCAAAATTTACTGTGATTTTAGCCCTGAGAAGAAGCCAGTTGAATCCAGAATATATTGTTTTATATCAGTGGCATCATGCAAACAATTGTGCTCTTGACTAGCGGCTAGTAGCAGCACACGGTTTATCTCCCAGTAGTTGGCGAATAGTGCCTCATCTGCATTCACGGCACACAGCTGTGGCCATAAAAACGACATAGGCGGCGTGTTATATAATGCTCTTTTTTAAGTCATAATGTACTGAGTGGCTATATTTATACGCTCGTCAGTGTGTGCGTGACAGTAAGGGGGGGCAAGAGTTACTGTGCCAGTGCATCCGTGTGACCAACTTAGTTTACGACGAAAGAGTTTGGTGCACATCATCGGTGAAGAGAAAGATAGCATTCTGGCGTCTTTACACTCCGATACGCAAGAGAATAAATTTTCCCGACCAAGACCACCCTCCACAGATTCGTACGCACACAAACATGGCACGAGAAAGTTGCTGAGGAGTGCAAAGCCATCTAGGCGGTTGATCCTGTTTTCTGCTTTGAATATTTCCAAGGAATCTATCTTTCCAATCTTTTTCAGTTGAAGGATGAGCATGTGGTGAAGTGTTATCTGTGGCGGGGCAGATAGGTATTTACTAAAGCTGAGCAAACCCAGGAGCCTCATCAGGGACAGTTCTTAGCCAGTATGGAACAGCATTTTACTGTATCTTTTGAAAATCAAGGAAACCAAGGTTAACTTTTTTTAAAAATATATTTAAACGATTTTACAGTGTATTTTAGTCATCTTATTTCACTTAAAGATCACAGGTCTGGAGTCTGTCTCTGCAATAATGGGCCTTAGATGTGGTACACTTTGGGCAATGACTAGTTAGCAGCCTGGTAGACAACCATTCTTTTATATTAATCTTTATTTAACCAGGTAAGCTATTAAGAAGAATGCTCTTAATTATCATTAAAATTCACTCACACTCATTCATCAAGGTAAGTGGCAGACAGACAAGTTGGCCCCTAGACTGCATATACAGCATAATCAGCCTTAACCACAAGGCTGACACAAAAACACTGTCTCTCCGACCACTCAATACCAATTACACAACCACATTCATAGGAAATGAGGGTTACATGTCTTGCCCAAGGAAACAAAAGATACTATGCAGTTTTACGTGGAATTTGAACCACCAACAGTCAGACTATAAGAATCTGGACCACTGCAAAACTTAGCAAAACATTTCCTCTTTGGAGTTTTTGCTCTCTTGTAGCCATCTAGTGTTCTGTTCTATGATAATGCATTTTTTATTCATTACAGCTATCACTATAATTTTGAAGTACAACATATTCTCATATTGACAGGGGCTATACAATTAAAACTTCCATCTGTCTTACATTGGAACACGTAAAGATTGGTTTTCCAGGAACCATAACTTTCTTAATCATAAAAAGTTTCTCTGCAGTGTCTGAAGCCCTACTGCGGCAAATTATATAGACACGCGAAGTAAAGAGTTCCAAAGTTAGCCCCCTGAGGAGTCCCAGGTTCTGCTCATTTCATTTCTGCTCATTTGTTGCTAGGTGCTGTGAGGAGATGTTCAGAAATATGAGAAGCAAAAAAAAAAAAAAAAAAAGCATTGCGACATTGTAACAAGTCCTTTGTGTAAATTCTTATCAGACTGAGGATGGTACGACCAAAGCGCTGGTGACAGATTCGGGGCATGTTATGGCAGCAGGTTTGCTTTCTTTCCTTTTATTTTTCCAGGAAATAGGACAAAGTAAAAAAGCTTCCATCTACTCTGGTGTCACTCTTCCAAGGGTAAGCGACCTGTGAGATTTGTGTGCAAGCTTTATTTAAACACACATACACTTTGCAGTAATATAAATTGGAGCAGTGGACTAGGAAGGAATTTTCTGTGCTCTTAAAAAAATCTCCAGTCTGCTGTCAGTTTGAAGGTAACCTTTTCCTTGGGCGCTTTATCTGTTCAGTCCTTATTTTGCTTGCCACCTTTTGCCTCTCAAAAGGACAAAAAGGTGAGGCGCCAATGAGATGAAATGTAATCAGACAAGAAGGCACACGTAATAGATCTCCAAGATGCTGGAATAAACGCTTTCTCCGCTTTTAAAAACAGTCCAGTAAAAGCCAAGTCAACAGAAAATGCCCATAATCAAAATGTAACTGTCAGCGTTACAAAGCCGGTGACAAATTGAATACTTTTTTACGCCACTGGTGTCATCAAGTGTTTTGTGAGGCGACTCAAAAAGCGAGGAAATGGTTTACGGAGGCCGAAGATGGGCCTGTGCAGTCAGCAAAAAAGTTGACGGGTCATGAATTCTGTTTTCCACCAGGAGAAGAGAGGATGAAAAACACTAATAAAGGGATGGGTGATAGAAGTGGGTCTCAAAAGCCCGCTGGGTATGTGTGTAGGTCTATGTAAGCAACAGATCCCATTCATTCAAAAAGTCAATTACTCTGGATGTACAGTATCTGCTGCTCTGTGGAGTATTTGCAGTCTGCGTTTACTGGTGAAACAAAGTATACCCTTTTAGCTAACATATAGCCTTGACTATTTCACTATTAAATGAACAGAGAAGCCATTACGCCTAATTAGAAAAGCAATTAGAAAAAGAAAGTAGCTGCTAAATGTAATAATAATGATGTAATTGAACTGAAAATGGTCACTAAATGTATTTAAATGTATATGCCTGACTGATTAGAGACAACTATACCACAGACACGTTATGGAGGGGAATGGCTTTTGC
Source organism: Hypseleotris bucephala (assembly GCA_036025885.1). Classification (NCBI taxonomy): domain Eukaryota; kingdom Metazoa; phylum Chordata; class Actinopteri; order Gobiiformes; family Eleotridae; genus Hypseleotris; species Hypseleotris bucephala. The sequence continues at coordinate 4,027 of JAVQKG010345219.1, read as the reverse complement.
ATTACACACTCCCGCAGCAAGTAATTTAGGGTTCCTCGAAGATGATATCTGGGTGGTGCACGTGTTTTCATTTTGTTGTGGGATAAAAATAAACAATGTAACAGTTCCTAATAGCCAATTTCTCTTTTTTCCTATATCTATTTCACTGTCTGATTAGAACCTATAGTACCTTTCGCGCCTAAAACATGTACTATAGACTCCCTTATTAATATCAGAGGGGCTTTCCTGGTTGAATAAGGGTAAAAAATACAATCAAAATAGAAGTAAATATCTCCAAACAAACAGACTTCAGACTAGTGATGAATACTGATGAAATCCCTGATTGCTAAAATTGCCAACAAGTAACTGCAGAAAAGAACTGTGTGATATGGTGACTTTTGTGTATGCTGTTGATTGTACCAGATGGTAGAGGTTTAATTGCAGCACGACTTCCTGTAGCATGCCAGACATCCAGACGAACACAAGTCTCGATCTCACTTGACTTGCAATTCTGTGGTAGTGTGATTGTTGACACTTGCTAACAGTTTTCATATTGTTTAACTGTGAGAAAAAAGAGAAAACTCAATTCATTTATGACAAATAATCATTTTCTGTATATTTAAAGTGAAAAGGTTCAGTATTAGTATATGTGAACTCAGTGCTCCCAGAAGAGCTGTATTATACTGTGAGTTAGAGTCTCCCTCAAGTGGACAGTACACAAAATAACTCATTATAAACGCAACTGTAATGAAATAATAAAGCAAGTTCAACAGACACAGGTTGTTTGTTGTGGCCATTATTTCAGCAGGGCACATAAAGTTTATTATGTTGCCAGAATGTTACATCAGTCTTTGCACCATAATGTGCTAATGTCTTTTTGTTTGTTTTCCTATTTGCTTTGAGCCAAGCACCGAGTTTGATGTTTAGAACTCAAGTACATGCCTATAAGCAAAAGGTGTAACCTGAAGATCAGCTGCTAATGCTTCTTAGAAGTTCAACAGCATGACAAAAGGAGAATTGTATCCTGATTGCGCCAAACTATAACCAAGATTGTGACAAATATACCTCACATGGCCTTTAGGAGACTTGTGAGACTTACGGTACACAGGTAAAACACTGCTGCCACCTTGTGTTTAAAACATGCATTTTCATTTTTTTATTTATCTTTTTTAATATTCAGAAGAAATTTCTTGTTTTAGAAATGTATGTAAATTATTTTGATGGAAATTCTAAACAAAGTTTGCAAATATGATCATCCACAACTTCAATATTATAACAAGACAATTCTGAGCCTGATTTTATGTACATCAAATTCGTTTTCCCTAAAAAGTACTTTCTATTTAAGTTTCCAAGTAACATAACACAAATCAAAGCTTCTTTTTTCTTGTATTGATTTTATTGGGTATATTTACTCCTTTTGAGATAAGAGCAGATAGAGTAGAGCATAATAATAATAATCAGAAAGAGCGTGTAGCTTTGGGGCTAGTGTCCAAAGCCAAACAAGAGAACTATCTGAGGTGAATCAACAATTCAGGGTAAACCCCGCGGTCAGAAATGCTACATACCGGTTTATATCACAGACTGTTACAGTGGCTTCTACAGTGGGCCTGTAACATGTTTATGATACTACGTGATTCTGAGGTAAGCTAGAGTTGGCTAGTGTTGTACTGAGCAGTTAAACATCTATCTACTGTACACCTATAGTCTATAGTCAGACTGTGTCCTTTGTAGCACAGTTGAGTCTGAAGCTCATCTCTACCTTGGCATAGCTTTGGCATTAAGAGGTAACATGGCAACACCCGCTCAGGGCGATTCACAAAAAGCTTGAGTTCATTTGATGAACTTTTGGGAGTCACTTCCAAGGCCTTGGGCCAGTCTATACAGGGGCTATATATAGCATTAAAGGAAGATATTTATAATTCAAGTTTGACAAATGACTTTTATACAGAGCTAATTTAAAGAACGCTCTCATAAAAGGGAGTATTCTCTGGGTTATGTACAGTACAATTATAGTGAAATCACTTTGAAGTGCTTTGAAGCTTTGCAGTCAAACTTATAAGCTTTAGCTTATTCTGATACCAACAGAAAGTGCTTTTAGAGCCTAGCCTAAAGCACCTTGATTCTCTGTCACATTTATTTTAGCGTTTTTAAAACGTTAAAGAAATAACTGAGTTCACTAGTCTAGCTTTACTGGCTGTGCCTGAAATAAAGTGAAAGCTATTCACAAGTGACCAAACATTGGATTCAGTCATGAAAAAATTAGGCTTGTTTAGCGGTTATAAAGAGGTATAAATAATGTAGTTCCCGGTTTGGTTAAACATAAACCAAGTCTCTAAAACACAAACATGATATTAGATACAGAAGCACTGTTGTACTGCTCTGATCATCTGTTACCTGAGATTCAAGTTGACCCTCAGGGCTTGACAGATCTGAGACTAGTTTGATCCACTGATAAATCACTCGACAGGTTGAGGTTATTAAAACCAGAGTAAAACACATTCTTCTAAACACCATCTATCGCTCATAACCATAGTTATCCCTTTGTTCCATAACACCTGACCTGCAGGCTCAGCAAACAGTCGCTCTGGAAAATTCAGGAAGCAATAAGAAAAGAAAGGTTAGCTTAAAATGGGCGAGGTATCTTTACATAATTGTCCCTCTAGATTTAGGCTGATTAATACCATCTTGAACTGCACTATATACCGATATAGAGATACATGTATACTGTATATTGCCGTAAATATAAGCAGGATTACTGTTGATAAATACGGAGGCCCCTCTACCATCAGAGGCACCTCTGCGAGCTTCAGCACCCGTCTCCCTTTGATTATAGGGTGTCACACTGCACCCAAAAGGCTCTGTGTGGCTGGAAGATACACATATTGTTTGCCTACATTACATTTGATTAAACTTGATTGTGCCATCCTCCAGCTTTGGTCACTCTTCATCCACAGTCTCCCTTTTAGAGTCTTCCTCTTTGTGTTCTTGCCCCTGAGCGTCAGAGCTGGACAGAGTGGACACCTCTGAAATGGTCAAACCAGAGTCCTGTTGGTCCACCATCCTCTGGGTAGGGGTGTCCTCCTGTGGACATAAGTACACATACTACAGTAAACCCTTCCATTGCTATACGCACCACTGAGGTCTTGTTATATATATATATTTTTAATACAGGTAATCTAAGAACCGCAATACAGACATAAGCTACATTTCTCAAGGTTCAAGCCCGCAGCTAGCTCTAGGTCTTTATGGCCACAGGTGCTGAGGTCAATTATTAAAGATTATAGAGATTATAGAGGTGCACACTTCACAGTTTGTCATCTGGCCTGCTGTGAACAGTTAACAGCTGCTCTGGGTTTGTGCTGCTGCCCCACTGACTCCCTGTAATTTATCCATTTGTACTGAAGCAACTCTGCCCTCTAATCACCCACTGGATACAACAAGGCTATTCCCAACACTGACTACTGCAGGTCTTTTTTACACAAGACATAAGCTGATTAGCCCATATAATACTTCATTTAAAGCAATGCTATGCAACTTTTCATGTAGGGCTCCTCAGTATTGGAAAAACATGTGATACCTATACATTTCTATTAAATTTATTAAATGACAGATACAGGGTCAAAACGGACTAAATCATGATGAACATTAGGAATAAACCAGGACTAAATCTAGAACTAGAACCAGATTCTAACAAGGTCAAAACCAGGACTAAATTGGGTCTAAACCATTTCTCTACTAAACTACAAAAAGCAGGACTAAACCAGGTCTAAAGTGGGTCTAAACCAGGACTCAATAAAGGATTTAAGCAGGTTTAAACCAGACAAAACACCTCTGTAGTGGTTATAAATTTGGAAAAGTTACATAGTGCTGCTCTCAAACATCTCATTAAAATAGTGTCATCAAAACTGACAAGAGCTACTTATATGTTTTTTTTTTTGCTTTAACACTAAAAATTAAACCAAGTTCTATAAGCTTTGCATATGTGCTGCAGCTCAATCGACAGATCTGAATGCTACACTATTATGTACATGAGCGATTAAATAGGTAA
>JAVQKG010345212.1:0-18579 GCA_036025885.1 Hypseleotris bucephala | reverse complement strand
CTTTAATTGAGCCATTAATACTGATGAACATAATCATCAACATAATTTTTGGCACAATAATCTGGGCTAGTGTATATGTATATATACAAATTACAGAGGTTGAATAATAGCACCCCCATGACCCCTATGAGACCCTGAATACACTCAGAGAACAATGAAACTTGTTACAGTGATTCTCCACATTGTGCCCAACATAAAATATTATTATGGCCCCACCCTACGACAAACAGGAAGTCAGCCATATTGGATTGAAATGGGGAAGTCAGGTTTATTTGACAGCCTTTAACTTGCACATATTTTGCATGAAAAAGCTCAGACCTGGAACATCGCATTACCCCCCGGCCCTAAACCCAGCTGACCAATATGATGACAGCTACCTCAATAGCACCCCCTATTTGCTGAAAGAAGAACGTAGTTTTATGGAAATGTACTTATTTTATTTATTTGTTTATTTAACAGGGACAGTGTACATTAATAAACATTTCTGTAAATGCATCAGATGTATGATAAATGAGTTAGATTTTACAATTCAAAAAAGTCAAATAGACCCTTTCCATTTATCTTATGGTTTGGAGTGGGGCCTATCAATTGTTCTTAACCATATAAAAACCCTTATAAATCAATCAGACAATCTCAGATTAAGGTGGCCATTAGTGCCATAACATTTGGCGTAGACCAGGGGCTTCCAACATTTACATCCTGAGAGCTACTACTATTTCTAAATGAAGATCAAAATTAGGTATAAAATAGATAAATAATAAGAGAAGAGAAGAATGCAAAAATACAATCAAGTCAATCATCTGTTATGGTAGATGCTCTGCAGAGAGGGTTGAGGAGCCCTGGTCATCTTTGTTGCAGTCTTTACCACTCTCTGCAGGCGTTTGCGGTACTTCACAGTAGTACTGCCATACCACACAGTGATACAGCAACATGCCAAATATCCTCAACCTCCTCAGGAAGTACAGCCGCTGTTGAGCCTTCTTCACCACCTGTGTTGTTTTAAGTGTCCAGGTGAGTTCATTGCAGGTATTTAAAGCTGCTCACTCTATCCACCTCAAGGTCCTGGATAAACAGGTCTTCTCTCCTTCCTCATGTCCACTATCATCATCTTAGTCTTGTCTGTGTTGAGAGTGAGGTTGTTGTCCCTGCACCATGTCACCAGACTGTCCACCTCCCTCCTGTAGGCGCCACATCCCCGTCTGTAATGCAACCTATCACAGCGGTATCGTCAGCAAACTTTAGGATGATGTTCACAGTGGCATCCCACCCAATCTACAACTTTACCTGTAGATTTATAAAATGATAGTGACCACAATTTTACATTAAAAATCTAATCTGGTTTGCCAGGTAATAAATTTAATTTGACTAATCATGTGTCTTCATAAAGCCAAGCAGTTCAGAGCTCACAAGCTACTGTTTGGGGACCCCTGGCATAGACGTATTGGGGCATTTCGCCGATATACACCATGCTGCCAGGCCTGTTTTTAAGGCTAATGACCTATATAAGGTCAACAAACATTGGGTTTTGATTGTTACACAGTTGTGATTGTGTGATCAAATATAATATGCATGTTTGAATATTTTCATAATAAAAAAGAAACTGCTAACTACCATTTTTAGTAAAATGAATTAGGCTAATTAATTAAATTGATAAAATATGTCATACATTGGGGTTCAATTACATTTTCTGAATTGAATGAGTTTTGAACTGTCCTCTTGTTTTTACTCATCCACCACATTGTACCGAGATGTGCTGTAGTCCCCATTTTGAACCCCTCCATCTGGGCTTAGGAGTAGCAGACAAGCCCATTCCTCATCACAAAATGCGGTTCAAATCCCTCTCCACAACATTTACACTCTTGTCCCTTGCAGCAGTGTGGTGAGCAGTAAAGGTCTGCGTTTGCAGGTGCAAAGACTGACAGAGGCAGTAGTTGGAAAGAGGGCAAAAGGCTTGGCTATGGAGCATGACTGGAAAGGCATTCAACCACAATGCCCCGTGTGAGAGTGTGTGTGAGATTTTGAAAATACAATGAAAAGAAAAGCCTGACCATCCAAGGTAACGGTCCCTCCCACCTTTAACCCAAGTTTTACTCCTTATTCTAATTCTCTGTATGTGTGTGTGTGTGTGTGTGTGTGTGTGTGTGTGTGTGTGTGTGTGTGTGTGTGTGTGTGTGTGTGTGTGTGTGTGTGTGCGTGGTATGGCAGAAGTGTTTTGTTGGCTTGGCTGACCGTCTGCGGTTGTGCGGCAGTGGGAACGCGTAACGGGTGTTTCTGCCGAAATCCCTGAGAAATGTTCCTTTTGGATCCGCATCTGGGCTTACATACCGCCCTCCTGTCTCTCATTCTTTGTTTCCTTTCTCCCTCTTAAAACTTAAAAGTTATGAAATACGTAGTTGACAGTGTGTCCTCCACCCTTCATTTCGCGCGCAAAACTACTGGAGCTACAGGTGCGAGGTCCAGCAGAGCGATAGTGACCTTAGTCTAATGGCCATTTCACTTAGTCATAACAAAACAAGTTTTAAAAATGGTTTCCTCTACTGCTGCATAGTATAACGCATCTTTGTCGTTATATGTTTTCTCATTTATTTATAATTTCTTTAGGCCTACATGTTTTCACAGAATAACATCAAGTTATTACAAAACGCAAAAACAATTATACGTTTCTTGTGGTAATTTGTAGTCTATTTGACATTATTAGAAGATTTGTTCACACATGGAAGCCAGCAGTAAATGGATATTTTACAGTCAAGTTTGGTCGGCATCGCATAGCGACTAACTAATCCCATTTTGATCCAATAAGTGTGCGTGTGCGTGCGTGTCAAATGCAGAAAGAAGGAGAGCTAGTGGTGGGAGGGGGCGGAGGGAGGGAGGATTGATCCGCGTCTGTTAAAATTTTGTTCTGTTTTTTCTTGGAGTGAGGTCTGTGCCTGCCGACGCGCCTCTCCTGTGTAGCCTCTTCAGCTTTTTACGCAGGGAAACCTTGTAACGGTTGGACTGGAGAAAGGATCTGCAACACACTGGTGCATTGGATAAACGTTCGCTGTCTGCTTCCATTTCTCTGATCGAAAGGTTTTGAGAAGATGTGTTAAGGTTTTATACCGCGCTCCGAACTGTGAGTGATTGATGTTAACATTGCTGTAAGGCGCAAAACTTTTGATTCTTCAACTTTGACTCTCCTCGTTCTCAAGCGGAGACTTATAACTCTCAAATCTTCTACATTTAAAATAAATAAATACAACGATCGGATTGCATTTTCCCCCTTCAAACATTTCGGGGGTGATGTCATCGTGCTGTGTTTTGGCTGCTGTTGTGTCGAGAGGGCGCGAGAAGGAACATTGCTGCCGGGCGAGAACCATCGGCTGAGGCGAGTGGGGGAAGTCCGGAAAATCAGGTGCAAAGTGCGGCTGTCATTTCCTCGCAGTGTCGCGGGTGGCTGAGTCCGCCACCCAGTCACAGCTGTTCCCATCCTCTACAGCCCCCCTCCTTTCCTGGGCTTTCTCTGCCCTTTATTCTCTCCTCCCATTATATTTGAGAACGCTGGAGCTGGACCGCTGCGGGACCCAAAAGTCTCCTCTGTCCCATCATAGGTGTCACCTGACAACTACAAACGTAAAGCCACAGTGGAGGCGCAGTCATGACCGGGGACCCCGCGCCCTCAGAGCCCCCGTCTCGAGCTCGCCGGATCGTTCATCAGTCTGCCTTGATATTATCCTCTACGTTAAACGAGTTGTGTATGGACAAAACCTCTTAATTCTTCGACGAAGATTGGATTACGCAGAACTTTACGCACGGAGCTATCGTTTTGAGCATCACTCTGAGGGTCATCTAGATCAACTGGAGTTGGTTACATCTAAGTCGTGAGCGCGCTTTCACCTGTTCCTTGCCTAGTCGGGGACGCGCAGTGTTTAAAAGCCCCAACCTTCCCCCTTTGCTCCCCCTCCCATCCGTCTCTCCGGCGCTGCCCTGGACAGCTGTTAGAGGTTGCCTGTCGGTCACGGTGGCACGCGTTCACCCCGACCGGCCTTAAACAGGACCTACGCCATATACTAGACCGGTGAAACCGGAACACGTTGCCGCCGATGCCCAGAGACTCTTTGACTTTGCGGATTCTAGGTACGGACCGTCGGGCTGGCTCAAGCCGAGCGAGGAGACTCTCTCTGGGCCAAAGTCCATAGTGGAGGGGGAAAGCAATGTGGTCGCTTCTTTCCACGCTGACCGTTTTGTAAGTTACTTGTTCTGTTTACATTATAATGCATTTATTTAGCAGGTGTTTTAAGTGTATCCAGTCCAAATTATACGGGCCGATGATGGAGAGCAAGGCACCGCCATCTAATGATTACATCACTTCTCCTCAGTCCCCACATGAACAGCACCGAAAGGCCCTGTTTGATTGGCTGACAGTTCAGGGTCACTAGGTCAGAGTCAGGGCTGTGTAAGTCATATAACCTGCCACAAACATCTCCATCACCATCGTCACTTTTTCAGGGATGGTGCTTGGGTTGTTTTTCCATGTGCCAAATGTTCCTTTTTCCAAATGAAAATATGTGAGTGTCAAATAGTGCCGGGTTTATCTAGTGGGATGGGAAAATGATAAAGTTCCAAGTGCATGTGTGAAGGAGGAGGCCTCTGATTGTAGAGGGGATGAATTTACCCATCTGAGGTGTGTCTTGTTAAAAACCAAGGGATTTATTTTTCTTTCTTTGTGCCGGCTGTATTTCTCCCAGATGGCAGTCATCTCTAGATACTTCTCATTCCTTACACAACCTGGACAGGGTGTGTACTGCCGCTGCTGCTGGTGTCTGTCTCACTTTCTCTCCACTTACCCTCCTAACCGCCTGCATCTGTCTTCCGTTCTGCCGATTCCTCATTTTTTTTCACGGATACAAGCTTAGATAAGAGTATGAATTAATAACTGATGAATGATGGTGCCCCTGGCTCTATTCAGGAAGGACCAGTTGCTGTTGCTCTTTGCTCACTAAGTTTCAAAAGCCACACTTCCTTTCATTCACCTTCAGCTTTGCTTTGACACTGTATCTTTACAGTAGTTCAAGTGAAGTCCACAGCAACTTGTTGTGGTCTTCTTGTGAAGCCACAACTCCTTGTCAAGGTTCACCACTGCTCTAACCAAAGGCCCACAAGTGATTCCACTCTCATGCCCACTAGTCTAACCACTACCTCTCAACATGCATTGTCTCAAACAGTGCACATGTTCATTGCTGCACTGTTGGCGTACCACGATAACCGCTACACACAGCCCAAGCCCTCTCACTGGGCCCTGGTGCCCGGTCTTCAATCCTGAGGCCTGCAAATCTAACCATAGCCCTTATGCTTGATGTGCTGGGACGCAGGTTTATGATGTCAGACCTTTGCTTGTTTTGGCAGCTGTCCAAAGTGCACCATGCTTTCACTCTATACCTTCTTCTGTCTTTACTCTCTTATTTTGTCCTTTTCTCATCCCTCCCCCACTTGCCTCAGTCCTGTCTCTTTCTCCCTACTCTCTCTTCTTTCTGCGGCTGGCATAATATGGAGTGTCTGTGGTTTTTGTGGGAAGAGGGAATCCAGTGCCGAGGCACTTTTCCTGCAGTGTCCTCGGCGGCAGTACAGCCGTGGTGTTTTAACAGCTGAGAGTTCTCACCAAGCTAAGGCGTTTAGATTTTTTGGGCTGTACAGGCATAAAATAAGCTCCTGCACACTATTGCATTGCCCAGGACGTCTGCATTTATTAGAGTTACTCACCATCTATGGGAACCAAAAGATATTAGTATAAGAAACAAAGCCTGAAATGCTAGACGTGTATGTGAGTCAGGCCGTAGCAGCATGTGTGATGATGTGCAGTTAAACCCTTTCCTCTTTTTTTACCATTATTTATCTTTTTGTCTACTTCTCTTGCCAGACCACACTCTGTGGTTACACTACTGTCTCTCATCTAGCCACTTTATTTCTTCTTGTCGAGATGAAGGTCTGTTTTGTTTTTGACCTCTCCTTCACAGTGCTCCTGATCTGACTTCTTTTATCCTATGTCACACTCTCCTTGTCGATGTTGTTTACATCACCTTTTTCTGTCCTGTCTTCCTCTCCCTTTGTGTACCTCTTGCTCTGCATCTCGGTGTCCTCCCTATCTCCCCCTCTCAGCAGTCCATATGCCTTTGCTTTAGGCCAGCTGTCAGCTGCCTGCTCCTGTGCGCACACATCTGCACATCTGTGTGCATGCCCATGACAGTGCGGAGGAGTCACCCATCCAACTCCAAACAGAAAGAAAGATTGGAGGCAGGGGAGAAAAGACAAGAAGACAGAGAAGGAGAGATAAGCTAGAGAAGAGAGAGGACAACACGTCAGTTGAAGAGGCATAAGAGGCATGCAGAGTGATAGCCAGATGAGGTGGAGAAAGATAGATTCGGAGAAATGCTTTACAGCCCACACACTTTGTTCTGAACTTAATTAAGTGTTCAGTCACTAATTCACAGCAGTTCAAGGACTGCCATAGTTGATTTTGCGTAACACATATCACTCCCTCACTAAAGCTGTAAATAACATGTGCTGCATCCAAGGTCACGGTCTAATCTTCCCTTAAGTAGTGCAAAAGTGAAAGGAAACTATAATTGTAAGTGTTGGCACCTTGTGCATTCCATATAGACATGTAGATTTATCCCAACTGTTTTTATTCTCTAACAGTTTGATCCAGAAATCTTTTTCCTCTTATGAAGTAGCCCGTGTTCTTACTCATAGCATCTCTAAATGTAACCACAGTCCACTGCCTTCCAAAGCCACATCACTGCAGTGAGTGCACCTGTTGCCCAGCACAGCCAAAGAGGCCTCTTAGATCTCCAAACCAAAACATGTTCTAGTTGTCTTGGTATGTTTGCCATCCTGCCGTGGTCCAAGCAGGTCATTTGGAGTCCAGATTTTGGTGAAAGTCACATATGGGTCAGAAGGTTGGTCAGAGCAGAAGAATGGTAGAGTTACATCAAATAGTGCACTGGGTGGTGTCTGTCTGCTGATCTCTGGACTGCTGCTATATGGATGTCAAGTTGCTGTGCCAGCCACACACCCAGCAGTGACTAATAAACCAAAAAGATGTTGAAATAAAAGAACAGTGGAGAAAAAAAAAAGACTTGGACTTGACCATGTTACAAATGACTCTTCCAGCATCCAATGTTGCTTACATATTTCTGAAGACATATGTTTCTACTTTTTCCAGATGTGTCCAGATGTTGCTGGTGATGTGCAATCCTTTACAGGTGAGGGTCAAAGATTGTACAGTAAAAAGACAAGATGCACAGTTGTCATAGATCTCTGCTATATGTAAAGTTATGAGGTTCAATTTGAGAAAGTGAGTTGTTACATTTTACATATGCTGCCATTTAGTAATTTTACATTTTAAATTGCCTGCTTAGTATTAAACATGTTTTGTTTACTTTTCTTTTACTCTAATAACTAATAACTTATGCTAAAAACAGCATTCCCCATAAATATCATTTTTAAGTTTCATTTAATAAGACCAAGCATAGTTGTGTTAGTTGAGTTGTGAACTTTTTATTTATTTATTTTTCTTTGTAGCAGGTGCTTGGTGTGGATGGAGTAAACTTCAGTGTACATGTGGAGAACCAGACACAGGTGCGAGACACCATGAGTCGCAGACACCACCGAGTTTACCAGCTCTACAGCCGCACTAGCGGTAAACATGTCCAAGTTCTTGGTCGCAGAATTAGCGCTCGCGGAGAGGATGGGGATAAATATGGTAAGACACAAAAACACATGGAAACCAGTACATCATATATAACTAGAAGCACCCTGCCACTGTCTTAGAGCAGAGAGTACAAAGACCTGGAGGTTGCATGCATGAATGGATACAGAATGCAAGTGAGCAGGAGATTGACAAAGGCACACAGACTGGCCTCTGCAGGCTTTGAGAAATGAGCAGTGGAGCTTGTCTTGAGAGTACAAAGACCTCATCGACTAGCTGCTGACTCAATGATTCACAAGAGAGCTTAAAAAGAAAACAGAGACAGAGAAACAAGGGAAAGAGGGTGAGAAAAGGTGTTGCAAAAAGTGTGAGTTCAAGGCAGAGGCCTTTGGCTGGTAGTGTTCAAAACCTCTCTGTCATTGATCCTTGCATTGATTTCTCATACCGTCTGTTGTCTCCTGTGGGTTTGAAACAGCAAGCTTTCTCTTTTGCTCCTTCCTTGATTTGCCTCACACCCCTCTGTCCATCCCCCACTGCATCATCTTCAGGACCTCAGTGTCCAACCCATTCTTAAAACACACACTATCACTGGGGGAAAGTACCAAAGCAGATCACATTTTGAAAGTATATATGGTATAAAAGTTTATAACCTATTGCATAATAGGAACATGAACACTTTGGTAAAAAAAAAGATGTTAAACAGTATGGTTATGGTTTAAATCACTAGTCATTGGTTATGTTACCACCCCACTTATGTTTTCACAGCCATAATCAAAGAGAAAGCAAATAGGTGAGAAAATGGTGGAACAAGTTAAAATTATGAAGCAGAGAAGCAGAAAGGAGATGTACAGAGTTTGGAAAAAGGCAATATTGATTTTTTTGACCCTTTTGTTGACTGAGGTCATGTAGGAACCATTTTAGGGATTTGTTTTTAAACAGGTTCTGAGAAGGGCTGTAAAGAGAATGTGTGTCTACATTCTTGATTTTTAAGAATGAGAAAACACTGTGACATAAAACAAGAGTAGACAGTGAGTCTGAGAGAGACGCCTGCTGCTCTGGGCCATATAGTCTTTTGGCTTATATCTTTTTTACAAGACCCATTTGTGTTTCACTGCTTCACATCCTTGTGTGCGACCCCGCTTATCTGACAACCATCTGTCCAGTCAGAGACATTTACATTTGCCTGTGATTTATAGATGCAGTTCAACAGTAAATCCTTAAACTCTGCGTCTGAACAGTGCATTATTGAACTCCACATTTCCTTCTGAACTAATTTTAATAGAATTAGTATTTCATTTGTGTGCTCTGCAAGCTCTAATGATTTTCTTTCCCTCTGTATGTCCCTTTACAAGCCCAGCTTGTAGTGGAGGCTGACACCTTTGGTAGCCAGGTGAGAATCAGAGGCAAAGAAACAAACTTTTACCTGTGTATGAACCGGCGTGGCAAGCTGGTTGGAAAGGTGAGCCTGCTTCTTTCTATTGAAAGTATTTAATTTATGTACTGACTACTGATCAGTGTCTCTGCTTCTCTCTGAATAAATGTGGTTGTGTGGCATCTGCGCTTTATCAGAAGGCCAGTAATCGAAGTGCTGACTGCGTCTTTGTGGAAAAGGTGCTTGAAAACCACTACACAGCTCTGATGTCAGCGCGATACACAGGCTGGTACGTCGGCTTTACCAAACGTGGACGGCCACGTCGTGGAAATCTCACGCTTCCAAACCAGCAGGAAGTGCACTTCATGAAACGTTTCCCCCCTGGTGAGCAGCCTGACCTCACCACCCCATTCCGCTTTACCACGGTCAGCAAGCGCACTAAGAGGGTCCGAGCAACCGGGCCACGCTAGCAGCAGGTAACGCTAGCTCCCACTGACTGAGAGCCTACATGGTCATCTCTTCTGTTGCACATTACTCAATGTTTCCCTTTGTTGGGAAAAACATTGACAAGATATGGGTTGACACATTTGTGGGTTTTAGCTTTATACCTACTCTTTTGCCACTACAGACCATTAGATCGTAATGACACCTTTCAGTTTGAACTCCCTTACTGAACAAATGAACCCCTGGAAGCTGAATAGACCTGCCTGCCTCTTTTTACAAGGCACTGAAGACTCCATCACATGGCTCTGTAAAGGCCTTTATTCCCAGCCTAGGCTTTCGGGTCTCCTGATTTGACCCAACAAGATAGTGTCAAGTACGGGATTATAAATGAACCATTAAGACAGAAGAGTAGTAGATGAGTATGAGTGAACAGCATTACAAGCTTTAAAGCTTTGCAAAAAAGGATGACGAGACACAGAGGTAATGCAAGCACAGAATGAATTGAAGGATCCAAAATGATCCACCAATAATAGACTGTTGACATGTGACGCACTTAATTGTCTCACTGCTAAATGAGTGAGACTGTCGTGTGGATGATAAACAGATGAATGAGGAGATGATCAAATTAATGTGTTTGTGATGTTTATAAAAGAAGACGACGACAAGGCAATGTATGGTGTGGATGATGTGTGTGTGTGAGTGTGTGGAACTAACAAGTGAAGCTGGAACAAAAGGGACTTTGGTTAAGGGACCAAAACAGTCACTGCTCAAACCTGTGACACTGGCTGCAGGGACTGTAGCTTTATTAACTGGAATGTATAAAACCAAGCTGCACCAAAAATAACACCCACCAAATGAGACTAGCAACCAAAGACAACAGGATACTTCAGTGTGACTCCTCCTCACCTGCCTCAGTGGACACACACCAATTGCTGGGGCACAGCGATAATGTGGAGAGTGCCTTCTCTACCAGCATTGCTATAGAAATAGACCCAGGGGATGATGCTCCCATGAGAAACTATGTATACAGAGTGCTGCTACCAGGACATTCAATGGAACAAACCAAAGTCTACATGGGAGAAAGAAAACTAAAGGGAACGATTTATTGAAAAGTAATTATATATATTATATATATATATATATATATATATATGAAAGAAGACAGAAACCCTTAATAAGCAAACTTACTATGATGGTTACTGTAATTGTTATGATAAAATTATTTCATTTATTTATTTCATCTCTGTGTGCAGCCATTTTTCTTGACTCAGTAAACATTACAGAAACATTGACTGTCTGTTTTTTCTAACATTCTTTTAATAGACCTATATATATTTCAAAGTAATATATAGTAAAACAGACTTCAAACCACAAAACAAATTCTCTACAAGCTACATTTGGCAACTGTGGGAAATATTTACGTGTGATAGTTTCAAGAAAGGTTCAAGAAAACAGAACAATCTTGGACAGACAATGATGCATACAATACATTCTAGACATACCAAATATGTAAAAATGTATACAATTTTATGTAGGCCACTGCTAGAAGTATGAAGAGAAGACAACATAAACTGATGTCACTCTTTTTCTAGAGGTATCAGCGTTAATCCAAAACAAACTGCATTTCCCACAACCAAAGTTATGTGACCTTTAAACAAGATGATTTCGAATAGAGCCAGTGTGTAGGTATTTAAAGGCCAAAACAAAACAGATTCTCCAGTGCTCATAATTCTTGCCAGAACCCTCAAAATCTAATCTTGGATATTAAATTCCACAAGTAATACAAATAAAAGATGGTCCAGATCCCACCTAGGAACTCTTTGAACTTGCACTTGCACAATGCAACTACTAACGTGCTAAAAGTTTTGTTTTGCTTGTTGTGAGAAACAATTTGAGTGATACAATGAAAAGTGAGCCAGATCTTTTAGCCCCCGTCTTCTATCCCTAACATAGCAGGAGGTCAGTAGAGAGCTGTTGCTGCCAAATGACCCCATCACACCGGCATAGACACAAACAGCTGACTCAGGGGGAAAAAGGGCCGGACCAGAGAATTCCTTTTTTTCCAATAAGGCCTTCAAAATCTTCTCCGGAGGGGGTTGGTAGTAGAACAAGTACTATAGGTTTCATAAGAAAGAGACAGTGGGGTCAGACTGAAAGGGGAGGGGCAAGCTGGAGGAGAAGAAGAGGTGTTAGAGGGTTGCTCATTTCTGGAACGCTGCTCCAGTTCCACTCCGGAATGATGGAAATATTCGGAGTATAGTCCAAACCCAAGAGTGGAAGGTGTATGGTAATCATGTCGGGGAAGGAATGCCAAATATGTGCGTGAGAACGAAAAGCTGTGACCTGAGAGCTGCAGGAATTATGGGCCAAAATCCCACAGACCCAGAGGAAGAACACACACCCATATCCCAACACACATACACACATCATATACTAATGGTGCTCCACCAAGCACAAATCCATTCCACACAGTAACTTATTCCCAGAATTTAAAACATGTTACGATGGTGAACTGAACCCAGAAATGTGGCGAATCAATCCCCAACATGCAGGAGACAAGACTCCCCCTGCTCCTTCTCCTCCTCTATAAGAATACACACTCTACAGTAACCACAACCTGACATGGATATGAAACAAAGTAATCTTTGGATTTTACACACACATGACTCCCCCAGATGTAGTAAATTTAAGACTGTACTGAATCTAATGTAACAGGTTGCTGGGACTCCCTGCTTGGCCACTGTGTTTAGGGCAAAAATCATCTTAACAAGGCAAACTGTAAATGTTAAATAAGTTCATTGCTCCACCTAGTGTCCAGACAGGAAAATGCCATATTGGAACATACTTTTTAGTTAGAAAATCAAATACAACTCCCTGTAGTCAATTGTTTGCCAATTTATAGTCTATTGGCATAAGATAATATCTAGTAGGATAGATAGTTTTGACATCTTTTAACTATACATTACTCAAAATATTCTGGTTTTGTAAACAGACACTGTGATTGTGAAAATTATTTGCTATATTCTTATACAATAGTTCATATAAAATAAAAATCAAATTATTGAAAAATAATTTTGGTTTGTTGTACTGTCTTGGATATGAAACAACTTAAAATTTAATATTAACATTCCCTTTGATATTAGTAGACCACTTTAAAATAATTTATATTTTCATGGACTGAACAAAGCTGAAGGGCACGTCTCCCTATGACACAAAGACAACAATTTGACATTCATTCATGTTCCAGTTGGCTCAACACTCTGTCAACCACGGTCAAGTACTTTATTCACAATAAGGTCATTTCTCTTCTTTAAAAAATCATTTTTAATATACAACACAATTTTGACAAGACAAGTCAGTTTACAGCTAAATTTGAGCTCTTGAGTTCCAGCTTCTCTCATAACCAAAGCAAGCACATAGTAGATGGGAAAGAGAAATGTGAGTGAGAGACAGATGAGCGCGAAGTTAGAAAGAATTAAGGAACAGACAGGAAGAATGACAACAGGGACAGTGCTTAATATGATTTCTGTACGAAGAACCAAAATATTCAAATAAAATTAGAAAATAACAGTAATAAAAAACAGTAAGAAAGTAAGAGTTAAGAGAAACAAAAGCAGAGGTGTACAAGGATGCTTGTATCCAGGACAACCTCACACATGCATGTCTTCTGCTCTGTTCTGTTGCTTCAAGTCCACATACACAAACACACAAACTCAAGTGTGTGCTCCCCCGTCTTCCAAGCATGTGTGCATCTCTAGGGGCAGGAGGAGGGGCGGGGGGTGATCCTTCCCTTGTGTCCTAGAGCCGAGCAAAGAGTCTCTGTCTCCCACAGAACAGCTCCAGTCATCCTCTGTCCAACTGTGCCATTGTGTCTAAATCTGTTTCATATACTGTATATATATATATATATAAATATATATCTATTAGTGATTCCTTTTGAATGGAAACGTCTTTTGGCAGGGCTGGAAAACTGAGGAGCAAAAGCTGCTTTTAAGAAGAGCTTGTGGCTTCTGTAAAGGTCAATGTTAATACTGTCATTAGTGTACTTTACAAACATAAATTAGTATTAGAAGGTAAACTTATTGGGGCAGTTGCATTGATTGTATAGTAGGGCATCTGTGTTTATCTTGGTGTATATCAAGGAACTGGCAGGCAATGGGCACACGCTTAACAGTCTGTCAGAAAGGGCCAAAGGTGTAGGGCAGATGGGACATGGACAGAGAGATGACGAGAAGGAAGGAGAAACAAGGACTCCTTTCCACAATGGTTTCACCCATTATCAACCCATTAGCCCACGGCTCCTCCAAAGAAAGATGCGGTGGATGGCGCCACCTGGAGGACAGAACAAAAACAGTAAAAAAGTGAACTGGAAGAACACATTTTATGGGTATAAAATTAGGGATAATGTGATCGGAATCGGCCCGATGGTTTCAGATTCAATCAAAAATGGATGTTACCTCCCGATTAGGACTGAGATATATATGTAGGCTATATTTATTTTTATTACTTTTTATCTGATCTATAGTTATTTATGACGTTTTTTTTTCCTCCTCCAGCTAACGTACAAACACTCCTCACATCCCCGCTCTGTTTACATCACACCGGTCAGAATCAGAACAGAGACAAACAGGTATTTTTTAACCAAACACACATGAAGATATGCTGCTAACTCACCAGAGTAAATTGAAACAGAAACAAAGAGGAAGCATTTTGGCTTGGAACAGCGCAACCAAGGCTGTATCCACGCTTCCATCTTTATAATAATAATAATAAAAAATCGATTTTATATAGCATTTTTTACAACCACTCAAAGACACTTTACAGTTGCATTATCCATTCACTCTACAGTCACACTCGGTGGTGGTAACAATGAACAATAAACACAAAAATAACAATAAAATTCAACTGTTAAAATTTTTAACAACGATCCCCCACCCCCCTTGACTAAAAACCTAGGGGAAACACTGAGCCTTATTTATTTTATTGTTATTTCATAGGAACAGATACAATAAATATTGATCATCACAGTTTTAATCCACTGAGAATAACTTAAAAAATTAAAATTGGCTGATACTCAAAATCAAATGACTCAGACTCTAACTCAGGGGCAAAAAAAACCTGATCGGGACACCCCTATATAAAATGTTAAAACTTAGAAGTGGGGTATTTTACCTGCTATCTTGAAATGTAGGTGTAGGTGCGAGAAGGGGATCGACCCTCTGACTGGCCATTGGTTGAGACGTTCAAGAAGTCCCAGATCAGGATAGTGTCGTCATGGGAACTGCTGATGATTTGAAACTCATCAAACTGAAGACGGAAAACACGCCCAGAGTGCTCCTGCCATCACACAAATGCAATTTTAACATTAACATTTTAACAACACCTTCTGCATTAAAGATAGTGTGTGCTTTATAGCAGTTTTAATAAATAATAGTGCTGGGCATTGATTCATTTTTTAAAATCGCGATTAATCGTTATTAATGGTGAATAATTGCAATTCATCGCATTATTAAACAGAAATTTTATTTTAACATATCTGTATGCTTTGAACTGTTGTAGGCTATTTTCTTTTCTATTTTCACCAATTGTCTTTGGTGGGTTTTAAAGAGCGGGTGATCCTGGACATTAGGTAAGACTTGCGTTTTGGAATGATAAGATTTGTATTTCACAGGAGGGGAGCGATTAGGCTTAGGTCGTTCTGACTAGGCAGCGCTAGGACGTTTAGCAGGGTTGCTAACATCAGCCGTTTCATCCATGTGTTGTAGTTATGGATGGAGGAGATAGCTGCTTTACTTTTTTACAATTATGTATATTAGATACAACTTTACCTGTAGTAATTTTAAAACTTACACTTCCCAAATGTATAAAAATATATATTTAATACAATATAAGTAAAACTACAACAACCGGACAAAGCTCTGAAATTATTAGTGCTTATATGATGCTGTCTAAGGACTGTCACGTTTATATAAGGGGTATTTGCAGTAGTAGCTCTTACACATTATTTTTGAGCTCAAGTTTGGGCCTAAAAATATCCTAAATGTTTTGCCTATTACTGGAGAAGTTCTTTATATTGTTAGTCTTGTTATTGTGTCACAATATAGTGATAAATGTCATACTGTGACAGTATTGTGACATGTGGATATCATTATAACCCTATTTTTTTACACAAGTTCTTACTTTTGAGGCAGAGTGGAGCAGTTATGGGGTTCATTGCCCTCTACTGGCTAAAAATATTTAGTACAGGTGTATATCCTGTACATACTAGACATGTCAGTGTGTTTATGGTCCTAAAAGCCTCATACTAACCACTAGAGTGCGCAGACATAAAGTGCTGGCAGGAGCTCTGGGGTCAAGCGCAGCCTGTAGGTCCCACACTTTGATCTTACTGCAAAAAGAAATAGAAATGCAATGTCAAAAATATCAAGACCAATGCCATTAGATGTGTTACCTAAACATTTTGTGCAATTTTGCACTTTAATGGAGCATGAAAAAACTAAAAGCACATACTCTACATCATTTGGAAACATTTGCACATTTTGCCAACTTTTGTCCCATAGGTGAAAAAAAAAATGTTTTTGACCAAATCTGAATGTTTTAAACTTCAGATCTCACTTTACCCCACACGTTACTGTGTGACACACACACTATACATTTGGAACCAAATCTGACACATAAGGCCCTTTTCCACTGCAAGAGAACAGAACGGTACGAGACAGGACGGTTCTCAGAGAACCGTTCTCTCCAAAGACCCGAGAGTAGCGCCTGCACATAAAATGTATTTATTATAAGAGTTATTAAATTGCATATCAAACATGCCTGATGCGTAATTGTATAATACCAAGTCATTACAAATAATTATTAGAAAGACCAGAGTTAATCCTGCTGTGTATCGATCAGTGAGGCTGCAGCTAATGCTACAAGAAGCTAGCGGTAAATAGATAACTACTTCCTGTCCAGTCGTAACTTTCGGGCATTAAATTCTCAGCCCAGCGCCAATGTATCACACTCGATTTATATTATTGAACTATGGCGGGTGTTTAATATAATCTAAAATATAAATGACATGTTTTTATTCATGCAGCGAGAGCATGCGAGACCATAACAGGAAACAGCCGATGCTAACATTTGCTAGCTTTACTTCGAAAACTTCACGGCAACATTTTTGCACTTTCCTTCTATAAAAACATCTCATGTACCACAAGAACATGAAGCGCTGAAATTAAATGTTTAATTTTTTATTTTGTCTCATTTTCTCTCAAATATGGATTGTCTTTTGTCCAATCATTGCGCAGCTGTGTGCATAGCTCCTCCTAAAAGTTAACCAAACCAGTTAGGCTTTTTGGTTCGCAGAGCGAACCGCTCTCCTTTTGGTTCCAAGACGGATCACTTTAGACCAGTTTTGTGGATCGCTTTAGACCGGTTTGGTCTAGTGGAATCACCCCAATGCGTCCCGTTCCGTCCCGTACCGGCCTAGTGGAAAAGGCCCTATATGCCCCTTTCACAGCTCACTTGAAATTAGGGAGAAGCAGGTACTGAATAGTAAAATTATTTTAGGTACTGAAATCCAGGCCAAACCAGGATGAATAGGGGCAATAGCCTTCCATTCAAACCTCATAGTTTCGATCTACTTTTAACCAGGCATCAGACTGAGAGATACATACGTAACTACCTTCTCAATCTGACCGTCTAGGCTGAAAATTAAGCAATTTCATAATGAAAGATACATTAACAACACTCACCCATCATATGCACCACTAACAATCCTCTTATTATCGAAGCGAATGCAACGCACCAGCTCCTCGTGACCTTCCAAAACTCGCAAACATGCTCCACACTCTATATCCCATAATCTGCAAAATGCCAACATTGGAAAATAAAAAGTTAACATTTCATACCATAATTATATTTGTAAGTACACAACCTGTAAAAAAAACATCCTTTCTCACCGAATAGTGTTGTCTGACGACCCACTGACCACCAGGCGATCTCGATATTGTAGACACGCAATGCCCCGCTTATGACCATTTAGAGTGCGCACAAACTCACATGTACTAGTGCTCCAAACCTACAGGAGTTCTTTTTTTATTATTTCAATTGTTCATACAATTAGTGTGGGTCATGTCAAAAGCCTTTTGGACTAGTACGTACCTTGATTGTGCGATCCCCTGAGGCTGACACAATATATTTGTCATCAAAGTCGACCACATTGACCGCAGCCCGATGTCCAACCAGGACACGCCGTAGACTGATGTCTGTTGGAGACGCCATGTCCCATACTGCAATGGAGCGGTCCTTGGAGCATGTGACCATCAGCCCGTTGGCAAAGCGCAGATGAAGCACTGCCTCATTATGGTGGATCAGTGTGTTGAGCACCTCACCTGTAGTCACCTCCCACACCCTGCCAGTAAACAAAAAGTACATTAGTGCATGAAAAAGAAACTGAGTTTAAAAACAATTGACAGAACATTGTAAAGGGTTTGAGAAAATATAGCAGGAAGACAGGAGAGGGTGATATTTGAAGTGGTGAAATATATTTGAACACAGAAAATGGAAAAGCCATGTAATGGGACCAGAGGAAAAGATTAAAACAATGGAGACATGAGAGTTTTGTTTATTAGCTTAGATTGTAGCACCAGTCAGGTTTCACACATGTGGGGAGAGTACAGAACATGGTACAGGGTTGCACTGCAGGGCAATCAAAATCAAGTGCAGAACCCTCTGGAAAAGCTGACACCAAACCAATAAACAAAACCCATGTCAAATAGTTGCTATGGAAATGAAGTCACATTTTCCTTGGACACTACCCAACGAGTAGGGCTGAAGTGTGAAGTAATAAGAGAATCAATGTTGAGCTTCTGTGTGCAGAAGCCAACCAAGTGTCAACATAAACCAAAAAGCCAGCCACTATAACGCCTGAATTCCACTGCATGCGGTTCCGCTCCGCTCTGCCACAGAACGACCTCCGGTGCAATTACGCAGCCTTTGTTTTTAATGAGAGTGTTTCTACTGCCTCCGCTCGGCTGCGCCTGGCGGCGAACGGCTCTCCGCCATCCGTCAAAATTACGCACCAGTCTAT
>JAVQKG010345185.1:0-10008 GCA_036025885.1 Hypseleotris bucephala | reverse complement strand
TTAAATTGCTGATATTCTGTTTTCTGCATTTACACAATATTTTATTAGATTTTTAATTTGTAATTTTTGATCAGAAACATTTAGTTAATATTTTAAGTACAACTATATAGACTGTAACTAATGTTAGTGCTTGGTGTTTACACACATAGGTTTCCATAAATATTGAATTATTAAATTAAAATCCTTTATTTTATATGTCTTAAACAGATGAGCAGTTGTTTTAAGCTGACATATTTGTTCAAAAGTAATCACAGAGGCAAAGGTGTGCTTAAACATGATAGCGATGCTGTATACAGGGTTAAGAATTATTTACCATACAGAATCAGAAATTCTTGTTGTAGATTTGTGTCTTTAATAGTAAAAAAAAAGTTTATTTAGTTTACAATTTCTATTTATTACATTTTTGCATGTGTTTTTTATTTTTAGTTTACATGTTTTTGTATTATAATTCAGAAATATCCTTTTTATTTTTGTGTTTCAGGTTGTTCTTAAATCTTACCCTTTTCATCATGGATAAGAGTCATTTATCCAGTCCTAATGAACTAATTATGCAGAGCTCAACAGGCCCGTACCAAGAGCCCCTGACTCCACCTAGAGGCAGCCATCACCACTCTTCATCCTCCTCTTCACCCTCATCCTCCGCACCTCTGAAGCCTAACCAGGTGGGACAGGTCATCCTCTACGGTGTCCCTATAGTGTCACTGGTCATAGACAACACAGAGAGACTTTGTTTGGCTCAGATTTCTAACACACTCCTCAAGAACTACAGTTATAATGAGATCCACAACCGGCGCGTGGCTCTGGGCATCACCTGTGTCCAGTGCACTCCGGTTCAGCTGGAGATCCTGCGTCGGGCCGGAGCTATGCCTATCTCGTCTCGGCGCTGTGGGATGATCACCAAGAGGGAAGCAGAACGCCTCTGTAAGTCTTTCCTGGGAGAGAACGCTCCTCCCAAACTGCCAGACAACTTCTCTTTCGACGTGAGCCACGAGTGTGCCTGGGGTTGCCGTGGTAACTTCATCCCGGCACGCTACAACAGTTCCCGAGCCAAGTGCATCAAGTGCGCCTTCTGTAATATGTACTTCTCCCCAAATAAGTTTATCTTTCACTCTCACCGTACGCCAGAGGCCAAGTACATGCAACCAGACGCAGCCAACTTCAACTCCTGGAGAAGGCACTTGAAGCTCTCTGAAAAAATCCCTCCGGAAGAGCTGATCTACGCCTGGGAAGACGTTAAAGCCATGTTTAATGGAGGCAGCAGGAAGCGGGCACTACCCTCCTCATCTCACTGTGGGTCCATGGGCCCGGTCAAATCTCTACCCGCCTCAGTCATGCCTCACATGATGGGACCAGACTTATCTCAAAAAAGAGCCCGATTTGAAGATGAGGATGACTTAGACAGTGACAGCCTGTCCCCTCGTAAGACACCGCGCAGCTACCCCGTTATCCCTGTCCCAAGTAAAGGCTTCGGCATGCTCCAAAAGTTCCCTCCAACCTCTCTGTTCCCCTCTCCGTATCCCTTCCCCGCGTTCGGCCTGTGTCAGCAGAAGAAAGAGGACAGTGATGTTTCAGCGGGTCAGAAAGGAGCAGGCCTGTCTGGTCTGTTGTGGCCCGGACGTAAAGACACTTTTTACCCTCCGTTCTGTATGTTCTGGCCCCCCAGAGCGGCCGGAGGGATCCCTGTGCCCACATACCTCCAGCCTCAGCCCGGGGCCCTCACCTCCCTCACAGAGAACCCCTCTCTCAGACAGGCCTTCCTGGACCTGTCTGACCCCGCTGAGCCTGGCGCTGTGGTGGGGTCTGGTGCCAGTGTCACCGCGACCATCGGGGGCAGCAGTGGCACCAACACACCCAGGTCAGCTCTGTTTGACCCTGAGTGCCCACCTGTAACCTCTGACCTTCGACCTGTCACATCAGAGAGCTGGCTCAAACTTCTAGACACTCCAGCGTTACAGAGTCGAAAGTCAAGCTACGGTTCTGCGTTTCGGCCCGTCATAAAGGACGCTGAAAGCATCGCTAAGCTCCACAGCGGCGGAGGCGGAGCAGGAGGCACAGACGAGGAGTTTGGAGCAGTGAGCTCTGACCGCCGCCATAGACTGTCTCCCAGCAGCAGTTGCAGCTACGGCAGCGAGAGCCCAGTAGAGGCCTGTGACAGTGAGGAGGAGGGGGAGGTGGACGTGGAGTCATCCAAACAGGAGGAAGAGGAGCAGAGAGCCTTCAGCAGCAGACCCTCCTCATATCTGCACACAGCGGAGGACAGTGGGAAGGACAGAGGCATCAGTGCAGTGTATCCCAGCTCCTCTCCTCCGACCTCCTCAGAGCCCGGCCTGCAGCAGTCCCCCGGCCTGCCCGCCTCTCCTCCAGCCAGCCTGCCCCTCTCCAGCTCCACCCCGCCCCACCGAGAGGACCCCGCATACAAAAACGTAAATATACCCCCCAGCCACTTGAGCTAATTATTATTTAAATGCTGCTGCAGTCAGGCAGTGATGTGATCTGCATAAGAGATTGATAGGCCGCCTGGTCCCTGTAGAAATGAAGCAGTCACCCCACTCTGATCCCAGCTAATAGGCCCCGCGCAGATTGTTTAAAAGCCGTGGTGTGTTTGTTCTCTCTCTGTCACTGGAGCCTGTTAGGGCAACTCTAATCTTTAACCTGTCGACTCCCCATTAGCACAGAACAGCTCCAGTCCTGAAGAGAGTTTTAGACAAGACCAGGTTTAATCATCAATTAGGTTATAATGAATTTTCAGAGAGAGAAAAAGAACACAAGACTGCTATTTAAAACACGTATATAATCTAAAAAGTCTTAACAATTACAAATATTGTGATTGTGTAGAATACTTAATAGTGTGTCTAATTTATTTTCAGATACACAAAAACAGAGATGAAGGACTCCCCGCATATGCAACCAAAGACAACTCCTGCATCTCCGGTAAGCACAACATCAGCTCAGATATTTATGAATGTAAACACTCTTTTTAACAGTAGGTTAATTCCATAAAGACAGATAATCTCTCCATTTTTGGCATTTAAGAGCTGCAAATTCTTAATATGTAATAACAGTTTATGAAGTTAATATGTAAATTCACAGTATAAAAGAACTATCACAATTTCTTAAAAAATAAATCAGCATTAAAAACACAATACTGCATTTTATTTAAATCAAAATGGTCAAAGTTCTGTGTAGAGAAGTCTCAGGTGCCTCTTTGACTTGGTTTATTTTGCAGACACTTCTAAAATGTCTGAGCAGTCTTTTACACAGTTTCATCAGGCAGCATTATACAGTCTATTTGAGGCTGTTACACACTATATGTTTCATCAGAGCAGTTGTATTAGGGCCGCTGTGTTTTGTTGCTGTCTGAATGAGTGCGTCTCATATTCCAGTGACGTTTCATTTGCTCGTCTCAGCCTGGCCCTTTTGGCCGTGTAGGTGTTCACATACATACACAAACATACACACAGATACACACACACACATACATACACATACATACACAAACATACACTTAGAGGCAAATGGCCCAAGCAAAGGATGCACACTTAGTTATCTCGATGTGTCCGGATAACCAGCTCACCAAATGGCCCTTACTGAATCTGTTTGTCTGTGTTGATAGAAGAAAACAAAGAGAAGAATAGTTTCTTTGTGACTGAGAATGAGACTTCAGCCCCAGACTACTGGAGAGAGAGCTCAGGTAAATCTCATTATTTATTACACAAACACGTAATCGTTTGTAATTGTAGAATCATTTAGTGAGAAAATGGCTGGAGTCTCCAAGTCCACTTTAACTTGTTTCTGGCATTTGTAAATAATTTATAAATGGCCCTGTGATGTAGTGGCATTTCAGTTAGTTGTTCCAATAATCAGAATCATAAATAAAAGAAAATTAAACAATTTCTTTATAGGTTTGTCATTTAAATTACACACTTTTAAATTACACAATTTTATTTTGTGTCATTATGAATGAATGTGTTCCTATTTTTATGTAAATTATGTACATTCATTTAAGTGTAATTGTTCACTTATAAGGCAAACATTCTATCTTAAGTTGTGCTTAGCATTTCCAGAACAAGAAACAGAAGTAGTTGAAACAATAGGAGAAATGTTCATCCCATAGTGTGTGTACTGAGCACCTTGTCACAGCGCTGTTACTCTTTAGGGGGCTGTTATAGTTCAACCAGAAAACATCAGCTCATAGATAAGCAGCGCTGCAATCTCCATCTTAGACCCATATCACCAGCGACATAATTGCCTTTTCTCTTCCTCAGCGCAAAGAGCCTTCCTCGTTTGAAAAAGATCACAGCTTATTGCCTTTTTATATCTGTCAGGAAGACATTAAAAGTGCTTTATGACATCTGTGCCAACATTTATATCTACCCCCCCACTCCTCCAACACACACCGTAATGATCCCTGCGAATAATGTATAATGTATTTCAAAAAATTACACAAAACAAATTAAATGAGACCACCTTTCCCCTGATTGCCAAACGTCTCCCTGGGCGGTGGGAAGCTCTACGTGATTAGAAGGCCTGATTCCTCCGAGTGCCCCCCTCCACTGTCTTTAAACTCTCCCTCTGTTTCTAGGGAGAAAAAATAATCTAATTTTCCATTTATGTAATGCAAACCGCTTTGGCTTTGACTATTCACGGTTAATTGACTGTCAAACGAGGTTGTTATCCTCGGGCACTGTCTGCAAATTTGCTTGTCAAATGAGACAGAGAGAGAGGAGAGAGAGGCGCTGCTCTAAATGAAAGACTTAAAGAGGCGCCGCGTAAAACGACTGCAGGAGAAAGTACACATATCGCATCAGATCACAAACACACAACTGATTCTGACCCTTTAAAATCAATATCAACAATATTATATAAATATAGAAATTGTTTTGAAAAAAAAAAAGAACATCAGTTATTTTATTTGAGATTTTTTAAACAAGCAAATAGCCTATACTGATTTGAATATCAAAGCTTAAAAAAACATTTGGTCAATTAGAAATATGAGTCTTTTCTTGATACAATAATAAACTCATCCCACACATTTTATAAATTGCATCATTACATTGTTAGATTTTTCTGGCTGGGAATTAAAGCTAAAATTACCCTCATCAACACAAAAATTAACAAAACTAATAAGTACTAATCTTAGGGGCTTTTAGTTGAATTTTGTAGGCACTCGGTATAAACTGTCTTGACATTTCCAAAGTTATACTGACACCTAAAGGATAAAATAAGAAATAGCATCTTAAACTACATCACAACATAATGCCTTGTGTACTGTATGGTGATAAATGCACGTATAATATTAATTAATTTTCCTTCTCTGTTTCAGGAGACCAAAGCCAAGGATCGTCTTCTCCTGCCCCATTGAAGAAAGACGTAGAACACATGGAGAAAGGTAAATAATTACAATTAAGCTTGTTTCATGCCCGGCAGTAAAAAAACAACAACACATACATACACAATAACACAATTTAGGGGAATTTTGGGTGAAATTTGTGGGGAAAAAAACATTATTCTCCAGTGTGAAATGACTGCATGTAAAAGACAGATGTTTAGGCTCAACCAGGTGAAAGTAATTTAAAGGATATAGTGTGTTTCAGGATGTAGTTTTAACCAAAAGTCAAATATCCTTACCTTCCTATGACTAGTACATTTTGTTTTATCCATTATTAAAATAAACAACGTAAAACCTAAAAACATCTAACAAGAATTTCTCTACAATACAAAATAGATCTTTTTTCAGAGATAGCTGTTTGATATTTGACCAGTAACTCTAAACTTATATTAATATGTTCAAAATCTTTCATCCGATTTACACTTTAACTCAAAGGCTCCATTTATAACCATTATATTGTCCTCTTTCTAGAAGAGCTGCAAAAGGTGTTACTGGAGCAGATAGACTTCAGAAGGAGGTTGGAGCAGGAGTTTCATGCTTTGAAGGGCACCTCACCTTTCCCTGTCTTCCGTAAGTCCACTTGTCTAACCTTGCTCTTTATGGGGTATATTCAAAGGGCTATTTTTATTTCTGTCCAATTATAATGAACGGTTCACCTTTTCACATATTATAATCAAGAAATACTGCTACCCAGAATAGCAGACTAATGACGAGGTTTATACACACAATTTCAGATAATTTTCAAGACCAGATGAAGCGGGAGCTCGCCTACAGAGAGGAGATGGTCCAGCAGTTACAAATGGTAAGAGGATGATGCTAATGATGCTATCAACACAAATATCACTGTTGTGTCTTTGAATGCCAATTAAACCTGTAGTTTATTAGAGTCTCAGCCTTAATAACAATTTCAGACAAAAGTATAACAATACCTAATTAGAAAGTGCATTACAAATAATCATTTAGAGTTTGAAAAGGGAAATGCAATTGAAGTGGAAATGGAATAAACTACCATACATCTTCATAAACTAAAATCGACTGTTGACAAATTAAAAAGTTTTTAAACAATTGAAAAGATTTGAATTGGACTTGAGTAGAAGACCTTATTGTTGTTTATTTGCCCATCGTCTAGTTTGTCTTTCATGGGTGAGGAGCTCCTCTGTAGCTCTATGTTTGAGTCCACATCCATCACAGCAGCAGCTGCAGACAGCCTGACACATCCTGTTTGTCTTTACTTTCTGACATGTGCAATAGCTCTGCATGGTCATACACACATGACAACAGCAAGACAACTATAGTGTTCATACTCACAATGCACTAAATGATTTGTCATGTAGGAAAAGTCATGCACTTCGGTATACACATTGTACAGTATAGACACATATTGTAGTTCATATTAATTAATTATGAAAAGATGGATCTAGATTCTGTATGTTGTATTTAAGGAAGACCTTAGATTATATATATTGAACCATCATGTAATGTTTGGTTCTTTGCAGATTCCTTACGCAAATATCATCAGAAAAGAGAAGATTGGATCTCATCTAAACAAGTAACAAGGTAGGTTATAATATCGACACCACATCTATCATTTTAGACTGACTTCCAGGGATTGTCGGACTAGTTTTAAATGGTATCTTTTGTCTTTCTAGGCCACGGCTTCATACATGTGTATGTGAAGAATCACAAGTACATAATACAATAATTCTCTCCTTTTGTGACCACTTCAGTTCATCATGTTGTTAATGGCCCCATTCAGTCCTTTTTAAAGAGACAGTGGAAAGCAGCTGAAGACTCCTTCTCTCACTGCTGTGTTTGCACTGAGATTTAAAGCTTTACCAAACCAGGACCAAAGTATCACAAACATTACTCTGTTGATATCTGATTTATTTCGTTACAAATGACAACTTTTCTGATACAACAAAGAGACAGCAACAGTTGATCTAAGACTGCTCCGAACCCGAATGTACATAAAGGATGGACTATTGCTGCTACTGTTGCTGGTGCTGTCACGGCTGAACAAGATTCACAGTTTAATAGAGACTTGAATTTATGGTCATCATTTCACGAATACAACATGTCCCAAACTTTGGAATGCCAGATGAAGAACAAGAAGTCAAGGATTAACGTACACGTGTTTGGTTTTTAATGTGCAATAAGACTGAGATTGTATGTTACAGTTTGTTTGTTGAATATTTTTAAATGTAAAAGACTGAACAGTATTATTATCAGTGCATGTATTAGATTACCAGTGGTTGTATGAACAGATTTTTATGTAGTCAAATGTGATTCTTCCTGGACATACTAAAGGACAGGTACGAGCCAGGTGGAGAAGCCTGTTTTTCTTATAAAATGTCTTGATCACAGGAGAACAAAAGACTTTGTACAATATCTACATGTAAATAACTCCACTCAAATTGTATAAACATGACAATGTGTATTTATTGAGCCCCAATAAGTGTTTCTTGTTTATTTATTAGGGGTTCCAAACCCTGAAGAAGATTTATTATTTAATAAATTGAAACAGACTTGGCACTGCTATGATGGTCAAACATATAGTACGTCAAAAAATAAACAGTGAAAATGACTGTTTATGCAGAGTCAATTGATTTCTGACTCATATTAACTATTAACTGTTGATGAAGATGTTCTAAACATGTTCAACTTGTAGTTTCTCTACACTGTGAATAAATGAAATATCTACAACCACACGCTGTTTCAGTGGGATATTGAAAACGGAGGTCTTTATTATAATTTTCTTTTTTTGGCAGAAGTCTTATAAAGGGTGCCATGGCCTTTATGATCCAATCCTGCTTTTATTTATTTTTGTATTATTTTGGATACAATTATAATACACATACAAATAACAACATTACACCATAAACATTTAAATAAGTAAAGAAGGGCCTGAAAAAAAACATTTAGGAGCGCCTCTGTAGATTTTTACGACCTTCTCCGTCAGTTTGCGGCACTTGTATCTGGGAGTGGTCGGAGCAGAAAGAACTTGCCAGCATGGCGTTTACATTATACACTCTTATTCAGTCCGTTATTCTCTGCACAAATGCCATTGCCGTTTTGCACGAAGAGCGGTTTCTCAGCAAGGGTAAGTACTTAAAAACGTTCTCGTATTTTGTCAAACGGAAAAACGATGCACACTGTCAACATTAGCTAGCTTATCCTGCGAACAGCTGCTGATGTGGCTTCTGTAAAAATACTATCAGTGTTTTTGCTAAGGTTTGTTGAAATACACAAACCTGCACTTAATTCAGTAATTGCTATTTTAAAACGTTGCTATCCATCTCCTCTTCTTCTATGAGTGATTGGGAAATTGTGAGGGATCAATGAGCAAAAAATTAAACAAAAATTGTTGTGCTGTGCAAAAGTGTGGAAATGTTGTTACTTATGGCTTATTTGTAGTCATTTGGTGGAAATATGATAATTGTTATATCAAGTTTTGTCTGACTAATTACAACAAAATAACATGGTAATATTTGGCATTCCTAGATTTTGCATGTGTCCACAGAGCCATGTTTTTTCTCAAGTAAGAGTAGGCTACTGCAAAAGTTTTTTTTCTAATGCTTTTACTATGACCATGTTATTTTGTTGTAATTAAAACAAAACATAAAGAATGACTTGACAAATAATTTAATACTTAAGTAAAAGTAAAATTGTGATGCATTAAATAAGTACATTTTTAGGTTACTCAAGTAAATGTAACTGAGTAAATGTAAGTCTTGTGTCTTGTTTGCAGTTGGCTGGGGAGTGGACCAAGGAGTGGGAGGTTTTGGAGACGACCCTGGAGTAAAAGCCCAAATCCTGAACCTGATCCGATCTGTCAGGACCGTCATGAGAGGTGACTATAAAACATGGCCAAAATTATGTACATTAGCCAACTAGCCAATTAAGCCAAATGTAGATTTTGATTGTGGCTAGTAACACTTTAACTATCACTAGCCACTTGGATTTTACTGCGTAGCTACTGCACTTTTTAACAGTTTAGGTATGACATTGTCCAGCCATGTTTAAAAATGTCCAGCTAATTTTGAATATTATACATACAGGAAAATGATTATCCAATGCTACTCTAATTTAAACCCTACAGAAACAAAACAAAAAACACCACAACAAAAAAATAAATAAATTGTGGCCTGTAAAATAACTTAGGTGACTAGTAAATATGAAGAATACTAGCCACTTGGACCAGAGAGCAAAAAGGTTAATGTCAAGCCCTATGTTTTTTGTTTGTTTTACAGTGCCATTAATTATAGTGAATTCGGTGAGCATCGTCCTCCTGTTACTTTTCGGTTGATGGGGTGCAAAAAGGTGCAAGTGGATTTACCAAAACAAGGGAACAACAACTTTACAAACTGTCTTGTCAAATACCTCAAGGAGATATGGAACAAACAAGGACTAGTTATTTTAGCACAGACTGGTTCACTTCATGTTGACCAACACACATGTTTACACTATCTTTGGGATGATGTGCTGTTTTGGTGCTTCTCGGTCAGCAGCAGTGTTGTTGTAATGTAAGATATAAACTAAAATGCAAATCTTAGCAATACGGTCAAACTCTAGTTTTAGTGGCATTGTTCTTTTTATTATTTTATATTTTGTTCTAAATG
>JAVQKG010345133.1:0-14548 GCA_036025885.1 Hypseleotris bucephala | reverse complement strand
TTTTCCAGATAGTTTATCCTATATGTAAATACAAATGACACAATCTACAGTATTTTCAACAACTTTCCCTCAACATTTAAACTGTCATTGGATCCTAACTTGTTAAATGCTCTTGGATTTAAAGTGAAAAGCCATGTTGACAGAGACAGAATGACGATGATGAGTTAGCCCCATACACAGACCTCCTCCTGCTGTGAATGTTGACAGAACCTCTCTTTCCTTCTTATGTCATGCTCCACAGGTCTGATGTAAACTTTTAGCTTGGCTCTCCACGGCTTTGCCACAATTGTGTTAAACAAGTGACCTCACCCTTGCTTCCTATGAAAACTGCTCTCCCATTAGCAGTGCGGTCTGAACACTAACCCTCTGATTAGACAAAGAGGCGGTTATGAACTCTACAAGCCCCCAGACTCATACACAGTGATTTATCGTCCAGGGCTGCCACGGAAACAAGAGATTAGTCACAGAGTTGAAAGGTCAAACCATTACAGCTGCATATGACGCCATATGGACCATACAAGTTTAATTAAGGTTTTGTGTTCTCATCTCACTGTCCTTTGGTCTTTTCATTGGATCTTTTATAGATGTAGATTCAAACAGTATGTGAAATGCATTACTGAATGCAAGTCATGTTTGTCTTGATTGCTTGAGTGCTGTAGACTAAACAGGGCTAATGTTTTATTTGGTTTTGTACTCATATGATTAATCATCTGTAGCACATAAAATAGCAGAGAACCATAAACCTAAAGATGTTAAGGGCCCTTAAGGGCCATAGTTTCGTCCTTATGTAAGGATTTATGAGGTAGTAAAAAATAATTACTAGATGGTTATCAGGACAGGACAGCATTTTACCACAGGACTTCTAAAGAAAATATTGTAAATACCTTTATTTTCCGTTTTTGTTGTTTTACAAAATGCCCAATAAGTTCAAATTTGGTGTGATGCTGGATTCAGGATTTTACTATTCTGGCTTAAGTTGGTTGTATTACATATTTTTGAAACACATACAGTATGTAACAGCATGTAAACTGACCCAAAATATTGCACAGAAGACTTGCATATAAAATATTATTCTTAAAAATTATTTTAATTTTTTTTTTTTTTGATTTTTCAAATCAAATCAACTTTATTTGTATAGCCCTATATCACAACTAAGTTGTCTCAGAGGACAATCCAGAAAGAGGTGTGTATAAACAATAAACAAAGTCACTCCAAACAATAGACAAAGCCATTGCACTCAATAAACAAAGTTGCTTTTTTTCTACTGTTGAATCAGAATGTAACATTTCAGTAAGTTGTAAACTTTCAGCTGCTGTGACTGTAAAATCTGTTCAGATGAGCTTCATTAAAAACTGTCCCCTTAGGAGCTGATGACACATTTGCAGGTGCAGTGCTGTAACATATTCATATAACTTTCTCTGTTTTTCTAGGTAAGTACCTACTTGCATGTGAAGGATAACAACTTGGCAACGGGCCCTGTTTATGAGAGTATCACCCTGCCCCGACAAAGGAGCTACTCCACAACCTCAAACTCTCCTCCGCCTCCCTCTTCGTCACCCCTGGCAATCGCACCGCTGACCCCCAGTGTTAACTTTTACAGTGGCAGCACCTCCATCTTCAGCAGCCTCAAGAGAATCAGCAAAAAGAGGAAGCGCAAGATAGACACTCGTCGACACACCATTCAGAAAATCATGGGAGTGGAGGAGCGAGCAGATGAAATTCCTCATAGACCATCCGAGACAATCATATATGACACACGGACTTGGCCACTAAAAGAAGGGAAAAAAAAGAAGTCAAAGTGTCCAGCAAATATACCAAAAGCTTATATGAAAAATCCATTGGTACAAGACATTGAAACTGAGTGTATAGGGGAATACAGCATCAACCCTTACGCTGTGTCAAAAGGGTCCTGTCCAATGACTTCGTCAAATAACAACAAAAGCCACTGTCGCTTTCTATCTTTGGGATCTGTTCTGAGTTTTGACCTGCCTAAAGACATGACAGTTATCCCTAGCATTCAAGATATCATCACTATTGCTCCACCAGAGTCCAAGACAGCAAATGGCACTGACCCGGACCCACTCTCTCAAAGACAAACAGCTCTGAGCTCCTTTAAACAGACAAGACCCATGTTAGTTGCAGCTGAAAGTGCATCAGCAGAGAAATATATGCTTAATAATGACTGTACATTGAAACAACAATTCCCTCCTAACTTGAACAATGATCAAGATGGGAAATGTAGCAACAAATTACAAGTTAAATGCAGTTCTAGTGTCAGTTTAAAAGATGATGCAGACCAGCAAGTAAAAAGTCAATCAATCCATGTACCTATTTATGTCAACCAGCCTCCTACTACAACCGTGCATAAACATGAGTGTCTAAGTGTACACACTCTGATTAATGACTTGAATGGACACAAGTATCACAAATGTGCAAGAGCCCAAAATGGACAAAGCCAAGCCTCTCAAATGGTTGTGAACCTAAAGTCGACCGTAAATGTAAGTGTTCGCCAGGATTCCATGGACTCCGGGATCTCCAGTTCTGGAAGCATCAAGCTTAGTTCAGATGAAAGGACCCAGCCCAAAGGAGTGGTGGGCAAACTGATTTCTTTGGATGTGGGATGTATTACCACTGATACTAAATCAAATGAGACGAATTTAGTTTCCTCCACAAGTCTTTCTGAGTTGGCAACAGACAATGTGCATGTAGACCACCAGCAGTTTGAGGAGGAAGAGGAGGAGTTAGAGGGTATCTGGGGTCAAAACTTGAGAAATAGTATCTGCTCAGACATAATGTATCAAAACAGTCAAGAGGAAACATCTCTCGATCAGTCTATGGAGCATGTTTCTCGCTCCCCTTCACCCAAAACTACGCCCACACTCTTCAGAAATCTGGTGACTGCCTCTGCACCAAACCTTCTCGTGGCAGAGTTCAGACTACCACCATCGGTCCAAAGTCTTCTGGGTTACGACAAAGACCAAACTCTCAAACACCATCCCTCCCCTTTGGCCGTGGGGGACAGGAGGTCCTGGGCCGCGTTCCCAAACAGAGAGGCCTCCAGTGGGGCATCAGTGGCGGTGAATGAGACCGCAGCTGATCCGGTGAAGCTGCCGGAGATCATGGACAATCACAGATACATTTACCACTACAGAGAGGATGAGGAGGAGGATGAGGAGGAAGAGGAGGCAGAGGTGGGAGAGGAGGAGCACACTAGGGCCTCAAAGGTGAGGCTGTGCTGAGCTTTAAGGTCAAGTTAGCTAATATAAGAAAGATACTTTTGATCATGAAGGATATTCTGAAAAACTATGTAGTCATAAATATTTAATTTCACAAAAAGATGTAGTGAATTTTATGTGATTGGGGTAATATTGTAATAATACAAGGTCTGGAATCGAAATGGAATAAATTAACATTTTATAAGACATAAATATATATAAACTTTTCTGCCCCAATTTCTCAATAAATTGATATTGATAAAGAAATCGAAATTTCACGGGTATTACTTTTTTATTAGAATTTCTACTGGTAATTATTCTTGTTGCTTTTATAATTTATGGTGATGGTATTTTTGTTGCAGGACCCCTCACTGAGTCTGCAATTTGTACACATGGGTTTGAAGAGTGACCCAAAGTTCTCTCCAGTATCACAAGACATGAACATGCAAGATGAAAGCACTGGAGGGCGCTGTATCACTTTGGTAAGCTTATCTCTGACTGTCATTACATTGAACTAGTGCTATATAGGTGAGTGTCCCAAACCTCTTATCACTGTTTCATTTCAGTGTGGGAAACCTGAGCTGCAGACTATGGAGGGGACCCTGGAGAGAAAGCAACGGCTGCAGCTGGGAGGAAAGAAAGTAAGAGAGGTCCAGTTCACAATTATAGGCACAGCGTGGTCAGCACACGCAAAGCCCACAGTCAGCAGCAAACCTTATCTTATTTTCTCAGGCCGCCTCCCGAGGATGGAGTTCCTACCACGCTGTCCTATACAGACACACCTTGTGCTTCTACCAGGACAGAAAGGATACTCTAAGGGTAAACAGACAAACAGAAAGTACAAAAACCACCAAACCAAAAATGGTCTAAAAAATTAAGTTGAAACAATAAAATTTTTATGTTTATTTGATGCAGAGTTCAGTTTGTGGTCTGCCTCTAAACCTGATTGGAGCCGAGTGTGTGCCCGCTCCTGAGTACACTAAAAAACCCAACAGTTTCCACCTGAGGTAAGACTATGATGGATTAATGTGGTGCCATATGCCTTCTCTAACACCATATGGGTTTGTAATAAATGTATCTTCTTGACCTCCAGGCTGCGGGATGGCTCTGAATACCTGCTCAATGCCTCTTCACGCTTCATGATGAAGAAGTGGATCATGAAAATACAAGCAAATACAGGTACATGGTGAAACTGATGACAGTAGTCTGCCAACAATAACCATTCTAAGTCATTGTACATTTTGACTGGAGGGGGACTTAGCTAACTACAGTTTCTAAAACCGTTTCTTCCTTACATTGTCTTATTGTTACAAATAATAAAGCTTGTAAGCGTCTTTACTTGTTTTTGTTTAATAGGGAATTCCGATTTATCATCAGGGATCTACAGGGACAAAGATCCCACTTATCCCCTGTAAGACAATCACATAGACCATAATACCTACAGTATTACTAGTATATATTTCTTAAAGCCTTTAGGCTGTGAACTAATTCTTTCTTTGTTGATTCATCTCATCAGGAAGCCCTTGTATTGCTCTGGATGTCCCGGCCTGGCCACATGTCTGTGCTCCTCCCAACATGAGGTCACCTCCACGTTCCCGAGACTCAAACCACGAGGCGTCACCCGAGCCTCAGAGATCACTGTCCTGAGCCGAGAGTTCAGTCACATGTCACACAGTCATTTAGGAAGTGTAGAGGAGCAGCAGGACGCATCAGCAGAGGGAGGATGTGGTAAGATGTCACACTGTGGGATATAAACAGCAGTTACTAAAGACAGTGTTTTGTTAATGTACAAATGAAGCTGATCACTAAACAGCACTATAGGAGCAGTGACAAAGCAAAAAATGTGACAGGGTTTCTCTTAATTCAATACATGCAAAAACTCAAGTAACAAAACACAAGCATCAATTTAAACTATTAAAGTGAACAAAGGAATTTTGAAGTAGTAATTACAGAGGGTTTAATGTGTAGTCTTAAGTTAAAAAAAATCAATAAACTAAAATGTAGTTATAACTTGAACCACTAGGGGGAGCTAAAGCTTCATCTTACAAAGCATACTGTACAAAGTCTACTTAATGCATTAATACTCAGTGTAACAGGTTGTTTAAAGGACAAAACAGCTTTTTTGGGTCTTGTTGCACAGCTCAAACTATCATATCATTTTTAATATATGTTGTGTCATTTCAGACGATGATGGTGACAGCTTGAATCTGACAGTGACTCAGAGTCTGTCTGGAGCTTCCACAGACAGCACCTCACCTCTCTCCCAGTCCTCTAGCGGACAGGACTGGCTCAGCAGCCAGCACCGCTCCCACTCCTTCACTTCAGGTTGGATGACTGTGAATCAACTCAACCTTTAATCCACCTTTAATCCATGACTACACTCTGCTTGAGTTTTAAACAAGTGCTTTGTTTTTCACTCAGCCACTTATCAGAAGATTAGTCCCGAGTTGAGCAGCCCTGGAGGCAGAGGCGTAGAGAAAGGCTCTAACTACTGTGTAACTCTGCTGGTGGGAGACAAGTCGCGGGACGTCCCATCCATCACCCACACACAGGCCTCCATGACAGAGGGAGCTCAGGAGTCTGCCCTGAGGCAGTACACGAGTCTGCCCCGGCCACGTAACAAGTCTGTCTTCAAAAAGTTCTTTGGGAAAAGAGACTGATGATTTATTACTAATCAATCCTAATGTGCAGTGCACATATGTTTGAGTCAAAATGCTACTACTGACAGTATTTATGACCTGAAGAGTATCACAAATGTTTTAATGCTTGATGTGTTAAAATTACTTACCATTACCAAATTACTTGCCACTAGAAATCAAGTAGATTTTTTTCACAAATTTTGTTCTGTATGAGTGCTGTGTAATGATGTGACCCCTTCAATTTTATGTTGCATTTGTCTTTTAATATTTTTGTGTTTTGTATTGCCTCTGGGCCACCAAAGAAAATTTGGTCCTAATCTATATTGTGCAAAGCCAATATGAACACTAAATAAAGCCACTGACTTGATAAATATTTGCCCAGTGGTGCATGTTTATCTTTTGTAACGATACAGTATCCGCAGTTTGATACTGCTTGTGCCTATTTGATATTAACAGTTTTATAACATTTTATAATAACTGTAACATACTGTATCTTCATAATAAAACCATAAAACGTTGTGATCTCTTTCTCTTCATGTTTTTAAGTTTATTCGTTTTACAGTACAGAAATATTAGTACAGTACCAGCCCACTGTCAGCCTGGCTGTGTATGCTGACACTGTAGTTATGATTATAAATAGTGTTTAACAATAAGTAGGAGATAAGCCCAATGTTGCATTTGCATTGACAGTGTCTCATCTGAATCTCTGTTGTTGTGATCCTGAGGCTTTGAAGAGAGTGAGGATTAGATGAATAAAAAGATTAAAGGCCAGGCCAGGCTAATATCATTAGAGTAGTTTTGCATAATAAAAAACCTGGCAGCACTTGAAGACTCACACATAAATATAATGAACAGTGCATTTGAGCTGGGGGCCTGGGTTTCAACCATAGACATTATGGCTGATAATGACACATATGCATAAAGAGATTGTAAATTAGATTCTGCCATTAGTAGATATTCAGCCTCTCAACACAAAGCACATGACAGACAGATTAGCCACGGTATAAAGAGGCAAAGAAATTAACAACTTTGAAAATATGCTTATAAAAATGACATTTTGTAGGAGTTGAATGTAAAGGTCTTGGATACTTTTTGCCTGCTGCTGAACAACACAATGTGCCCTTTCAAAATCAGCCCACCTTTATTCTGTTAACTCAGAGAAAATCAACGCTGAATGTAGCCCTTGCTGTTAAAACACACTGCTGTGAAAAGAACTGTAAAAAGACGTGGAAAGAATGAAAAAGTATTCAGTTTTACCACAGCCGTTTCTTCACCTCACAGAGCCAAAAGTCATAGTGTGGTTTTGGCAACTTATACATGTATGCACACAGAAACATGCATTCAGCAGCAGAGGTGGGCAAGAAAAACTCAAACCTATAGTATAGTTATTTCAAATTAATATCAATCAACTACAAAAAGTAACGATAAAAGGTAAATAATTAGAGTAAAATGTATATGTGGTGCAGAATGTCAATACCCACTCTTCTCCCTGCCTGCCTGTCTGCCCTATCAATAAATAAAATGGACAAAAAAAGTGTATTTCATTCATGCTACACAAGTAAATGTAACATTGTAATTGTAACTCATTTCAAAGAAGAATAAAGCATGAAAACACAAACTACTAGTGGCACAAATTAGTCAAAAGAGTCATCTGTGAGCAGGCAGATTTTTGATGCCTTCTTATCACCTGGAACTAGTCTACCAGGCCATTCTCTTCTGACCACTGGAATTTTCACTCTTTTCACTGCCACTCATTGGATACTTGCATTTTATGGGACCTATAGCCACATTTGGTTACAGCTGCCTCAACAATGAAGACTTTTTGTGAGCCTGTTTCCTTCTGTCAAGTCTGAAGTGGCACATCCCATCCAGCCCTGAAGGGACACTGGACCAGTCTAATCGATTGACAACCATGACCTCAATTCTACCCTTCGACCTTTGCATTATTCTGTGACATCACCCACTGTTTTGTGCATAGCTCCAGGGGGTACATTAGCTCAACTTTGCTAGCATCATGTCAAACGCTTATTGGATTAGATTGGAAAGCAGCGGATATGTATGGCCCACAAAACACAACACCCACGTACTTTTGCACACTTTGGTAGCAACATTTCTCCCTTTTCCCAACCACTAATTACTACACTCATGACATATCCTCCTCACAGTGAAGTATAGGCCGGGTTTTTGTTCAAATGACTCACATAAAGGGTTACCGCAGTCCGTTTGAGAAAGATCCGGAGATCACAAGAGACTATCAAGGTGGTGTAACTGGAGACAGGGATGTCCTCAGGCCTGCAGTCCGCCTCGAACACTGATGGAAAAATCATTGAGGGTGTAGCCTCTACTGGTAACAAATTTGTAAAAGAGGATATTATTTCAGTATATTTTGAAGTGATACAAAAGATAAATTAGTAAAAAGTAAAAAAAAAAAAGTTGAGAATGACTGTTTTATGATATACAACTCCATCCACAAAGTACATCTTCTAACATTATCACGTTTGAAACTCTATCCATCATTATGTACTGTTTGTCCTTGTTTGCTTCCAATGGTCTTTTGTGTGCTGTGTGCTACTGTCTTTGTAATCCTATCCTCCTCCGCATACGGCCTCAGGGAGCCAATGAAAGTGATGTAATGGGAAGAACAGTTCAGTTTTCATCAATGGGGAGCAGCTTTGTGGAGCAGTGGTCAGAAACTTAACCCAAATAACTTCCTTGGCTCACAGGTCCCATGAGACTTTAACTCCGCACCTGCCTTGACCAGTAGACCTTAGTTATGCCAATTAGCTTGGCTCAATTAAACTATAATTACAGGTTTAGGGGGAAAGTGAAATCCTAGTGTCGGTCTGTCAGGTTTTGTGGTTGTGGCTAGGATTTGTGGCAGAAGTTCAGAGACACCCACATTGACGGTCCATGCTGAGAAATGACCTTGAGTTGGAGTAGGTTTTGCTAAGCTCTTCACTGTGGTGTGTGCAGGCTGGAAATTTGACAGCAGAGATCCCAAGAAGCTTATCATCTTACAATAACAGAGTAAATAAATAGCTAATTTTAGGCCTTTGGGAGTTGTTTGTACAAATATGATTCTTGTGTATAATTATTTTAGATAAACCTTTAGACTAGAAATTCATTCATTAATATTTTCATTAACAATTTCTGTAACAGCTCATTTGGCTACACAGACATAAAACTAGTCTCTCATATTCATTGACAATGGGATTCTTTTGTTGGAGAGAACCCACAGTAGAATAGAAGCAAGCTAGTTTTGTATTGACTTGACATATTTTATTTATTTTATTTTTTTACATCAGATTCCCGTACACTACATTTTACCAGACTGGAGACTCCCATAAAGTGGACGATGACTTCTTGTGGTTGGGCTATTGGTTAATATTGCAATAACTGAAAATAACACTGACAGTGACAATTTTGCCTTGCTTGCTTTTGTCACCACCTTGAACAATACTGTACCAGATTTTCATCAGTTGTGTTTGGCATTTTGTCCTTAGGCTCTTTTTCCTTTTGGACAATATATCATAACCCTCTCCCTGCCCCCCTGTACAGCTGTCATGGTGCCTCCCCGGCGGCTCCCAAGTGCAATAACTCGAGAGAAATTTCCCGATTTAAGCACCTCTCCCCACGGGCCGCCCCACTCAGCAGGACACTCTCCTTTGTCCCGGATTGGTGTAAGCTTCTTGTGTTTCTGTATCCTCTGCTGGCATAAGCAGGGAGCAGGGTGCCTCGCAGACATCTGTCCCACTGATATGGGGCGAATGGATTTCTGAAATTTGGATATTATTCACTTCAGATTCTATAAGACATGACTGCTTGTGCTGAGGACACATCAACACATCCTAGTCCCCCGACACATAGGCTTATTGTTATCTATGGCCTTTATGTTGTTCAATAGAAGAACCATGCTGACAGTGAATGGTAGCGACTATGAAGACAACACTAAAGAAATAGCAAAGGGTTATTTTCCTCTGCGATCAATCAATATCTAAGCTATATGTGATTAAATAAAATATAGTAAGCCTTAAATATTACATGTATTCTCTCATCTTAGCCTATAGAATTAACTAGAACCTTAGGCAGGCATCCAGTTGACAATGGCCAGTTAGTCACAGGAATGACACAGAGACACACATTGATAGACAATCCTCACATTCTAATAGGGGCTGTATAGGCACCAATTGTTCTATCTTTATATGGTGGGAAGAAGAGACAGAGAACCTACAGTAACACAAGGGCATACAGACTCTACTCAGCATGAAAATCAAAGTCTAGAATCTTGAATTTGATCAATGGATGGTACCAAAATCTCTTTAACAATAATTCAATAACCATCACCCTTTCCCCTGAGGTTATATGATGATTTGTACTGAACAGTGTACATTTCATAATGGAATCAACATTAACTGTATCTCTGTAAA
This sequence comes from Hypseleotris bucephala, assembly GCA_036025885.1. Lineage (NCBI taxonomy): Eukaryota > Metazoa > Chordata > Actinopteri > Gobiiformes > Eleotridae > Hypseleotris > Hypseleotris bucephala. The sequence continues at coordinate 4,267 of JAVQKG010345133.1, read as the reverse complement.
TATTATTATATGGTTCATTTTCACAGCCCTATAGGCATTGTTTCCATAGCTCTATATTTATTTGTATACATTAGTACAGCTTGTGATTTATTATCATGAGAGAAGATATGTACACATTCTTTCCCTAAGGCTGAAGAAACATAATATCAACAATGGCTGCTTACACTGTGTGTGGTGCTGCGGCACAACTTAGCAACTCTGACTGTACATAATGTATGTGCTTTGAAAAAAATTATGGGAGACACATGTGGCCTAAGCAACATTATGACAAAACTAATCTTGTGTTGGTCTCCCTTTTGCAGTGCCATTCACAACAACCTGCAATGCACTTTGTTTTTAAGTTTCTATCAGAACCAGCATTTACTGCAAATTGTGCTGCAGTGGTTTGTTGGATTGGACCACACAGGACAACAACCAATGTGTACCACATGTCACTGCTCTTTCCCTACACCTCTATAGATAGATACTTGCCACAGCAGACTGGACCACCACATAATTTGGAGATGTTCTGTCATTCCATTTCTGTTTGAGTTTTTCCAGGTTGAAATATGTCTGTGTTTCAACTGTCACCGGTCATTATGTTGTGCCTGATTGGTACAATAAACATTATGATGGCTGACTGCAAACACATTACATAGAAAAGCTTAAATTAGCTTGAGTTTGTATTTACTTCTGTTATGTAACCATGCAGATACGCCACACTCCTCATCAGCTTATCCCACGGTCATCCATACCATGAACACTGAACACCTGTCCTACTCATGACGCAAATCAGAAAAAGACCACTGCAATGCTGTCTTTAAAGCCTATTCAACTGTTTGAGTCATCAGATGCAAAAGGTACATAAGCCGTGATTGGTGGCTCTGGAGCAGATGCTGGCACAGTGGCATGTCTGACGCAGATCACAGCTGGCAACTCACTTTGTAGCCAATATCACATGTAATGCTGAGAATAAGGATGACTACACAGATGCCAAAACAGGAAAACACTCTTTGATAGGTTTTTCACTTTTAAATGACCTGAGGATTAAACTAGTGGTGGTGGTGAAATAAATGTCTTTGCCAGAAAAGTTGTTAAAATCATGATTGTGCTGCCAGATACCCAGCAGTAAATTTCCACCTGCAATGGTTTAATGTGAAGTGAACCTTGGAAAAATGGCTAAATCTTACATCTACAATAAAGACTAAAAATAAATAGCACATCCAGGCAGCCGGATCAATTGACTTTTCTGACAAATCAACGTGGGTCTGGAAAGCCTTTGATTCAAATCAATTAAGTTGTTATAGATCAAGCACAACTGTGTCTACAAAGACTTCAAGCCACACATTGTTTCTCAGATTAGTCCCATGTTTTTCAATCGTTTAAGACAGTTTATGATTATGAGTATGTTATTTAAGGTTGTATTATCAGTGGAAGTACATTCAAAGATGGTTCAAACTGTGTACCTTAGTTCTGTCAACTGGAAACCATTGTAAATTGAATAAACCCAGAAATTTCTTAGTATACAAATACTATTTAGAATGTCTGACCAAGTTAAAGAAATCGAAACTTAAATTGAGAGATCGGCTAAAGGTATTAATCAAAGCCAATTGTTTGTATATTCTTGTGGGCAAAACCAAAAAAATGTAATCCTCACTTTGTTTGACCACCAAAACCTTTTTAAAGACTTCATTTTAGCTGTGACAACTGACCTCTGAAAGACTATGAACTGTGAGATTTGTTTTATCCCTTATTCTTATTACAGCTGGATAGAAACATCATTATCTCCAGGGATGAAGCCAAAAAATCCCCCAAATAATTCAGGCATCTGCAGTTGCATGCACACAACTTCTTCATTCTGACACAGAATGCTACAGAGAAAAATATGAATATGAAGAGAAATGATTTTATTGTTTTTTCACATGCAATGAATAAATCATAATTTATCTCGCACAGTAGTGCGGTTAAATATTGATCGACAACCAATACGTCCATCCAGAGTTCAACATGAGCAACAAAAGGCTTACATTTCATATTTCATTACATGGGTGAGAAGATGCTTTGCTTCCATCTCTTCTTGTGAACAAATTAAAAAGCTACTACAATGAATAAAAAATGCTGGTTTGGCTAAATGAAAAAAATAAGATACTGGGAAGGCAATCCCTGGGAGCGAAGGGTATTTGCACAATAACCCGAACAATTCCCTTTTCTCGCAATCAATTATTCAGCACACATTCCATTTTAAGGCAAGAAAAATGAATGGTGCACATGAATGTATGCATGTGACATCAATGGCCTTTGATGGGTCACAACACTGTCAAGTATCCTGGCTCTGTGCTCACATACAGTATATATTGTATAACTGTACCTATAGGGATCAAGAAACATCCACATGAGCTGAAGGAAGTGTCGTCTCTGATCATTGCTTCAGACATTCGTTCACTGTAGATACGATGTCCTGTAGGAGGGTGTTTCTGTTTTCTTTGGATACCTGGTGGAGAACAGGAGAAATAATTTGTTAATTCAGAAGTATAAAAAACATCTGTTTTTAATAAAGCACTGCCACAAATACAAACTACAAAACACATGTCCACAGTTAAACACTGAAATTGGTGCAGCATTTTTTGAGAACAGATGCCATTCTTAAAGAAAAAAAAATCCTGGATCCAGATTCTTGTGTCATTTCTGAACCCCTGCCTATGATGCACTTGACACATACATATCTTGACCTTCCCTGAAACTTTTATCCAAATCCGTTCAGATGTTTTTGACAGAGAGACAGACAAACAGGAGCGAAAACATAACCATTCTGGTAGCGGGAATAATATTATTGATATATTATTATATATAATATTACTTATATATTCTTAACATTCTTCTAAAAACATCACAGTTGATCCCAACTAATGGTTCAGATTTAACCTTTGGTATTGAATGTGGAAGAGAATAAAATGCTCAGGAATTGTCAGACCAGTTGAGAACCCCTGTCTATGATGCACTTGACACATCTTGACTTTCACTAGTTTGTCTATGTCTGTCCTTGTTAAATAAACCTTAGCTAAATCATTCACTGTGTGACCTCCTCTTATAGGCTGCTGTAAATAAAAACCCCGGATCACATGCTCATATGTTTACTTTAACACAGGGCCACCAGTCATCCACTGTTTTGCATGACAATATCCATAACTGAGTCTTCCGTGATAAATTATTTTGACATTTGAGACCGGCCTTTGTTGTTGAATCAGTCACGCATGATTTAGAGTTAATCCCGCTATAGAAAAGGGATAATGCAGGCCATGGCCTTTCTGTGCTGGTAGTGACCGCCCCAACACTGAGTAAATACAGTAATACAGTATAAGCAGCGCCCTATAGCGAGAGCAGGACTTAAAGCTCCAAAAGTGACCTAATTCTATCATGTCAGTTAAAGGGGATAAAACAGCATGTTTTTTTAAGCTTACTGAATTCATGGTATGTACCTCTATAGATGACCATTTAACATTTATTAATTTATAAGATGCCATTTTAAATTATGAGAAAGCATAACATTGTAGAAAGTTCTAAATAGTCACACTAGCTGTTTTAAAACTTACAGTAAAGACCTTGACGTCATTCCTGCTCCGGACCTCTTCCACCAGGCCCAGTGGTTTACCCTTGGGGACAGGGATGCTTCCCAGGACGGTGCAGACGGAGCTGTCCAGGGTCTGTCTCACTGCTCTGATGAATGACTGGCTGAAGAGCTCCATTTTACCAATCTCATCAATGATAAATACTCTCTTGCCTGTGCCTCCGGACCCAACCTGATGGCGAGAAAGCAGAGTGAAGGCATGGAGATTAAATATTTGCACCATGTGAATTCCTATGAGCACGGAATGGTTGTTTTAATTGTGCTGAAATATAATAAAAAGGGACATGGGCCTTCTGCCTACCGCTACTGCTGTGATAGTTCAACTAGGTTTGAATGGTGTACACAATGTAACTTTTTACCATAACAAAACGATATAGAAAATGATAACACGTTTTATTCAGAAAGTGCTTTTTGCAAAATGCAACACGGCAGAAACAATGTTCTGTCGTGTTATGTAAAACTGATGAGAAAGAAAAGGAACAGCATTAGACTTCATTGTGTGTCCTGCACTTTTTATCAAACTGATTATGAAAGGTTTTTAACAAATCGTTATGCTTAAAACCCAGATCTAACAAATTCACATTGACAGTACTTTCCTTTGAATTATCAAAACAGGACACAAGGAAACAAAAGTTAGGTAGGTAGGTACATTTTATACAGAAT
>JAVQKG010345117.1:0-18349 GCA_036025885.1 Hypseleotris bucephala | reverse complement strand
AACGAGAGAACGATGGGTTGTACCGGATGTTATTTATATAGGTGTAGAGCGGAAGAGGCGGGTTTGAGGTGTGTGGTCCTCCTCCTTAACTTTAGATAACAAAGTTATCTACATTTAATGAATGTGAGAGTGATTGTCTGTCAGTGTCTCTGTGTCAGCCCAGTGACTAACATTTTCCAGGCTGTTCTCCATCTTAAGCCCATAATAGCTGTGAATATGTGGAACTGGATAATAAATGCGATTGGTACTCAATCGTGTTTAGGTGACAGATGACAAATCTCTGCATACAGTATAGTATGTCCAGGGTGTTCCCCACCTTAGGTTCATAGTTGAGATAAGCTATAACTAGATGACACTTCCATATTTTATAAACAACATGGATGCATCAGATAGGTATTTAGACAGACAGCTCAGTATACTGCACATACATTCCTTTAACTAACAATTTTTATTACAGTATAGTCTACACTGTTAAGTTGTCTGATGTAGTCTTGCTGTCTGGTTGACCTGACTATTAGGAGTTAAGTATTAATGTTGCAGTACTGTTGTTTCCTCTGGGGTGTTCCTCTAAGAGTTGGTGTCAGGAAGAACTGGGCTGGATCTTTAGTCTCTTTATCAGCTCAGGACACTGGTCGCCTGTGGCTCCTCTGTAGTATCCAAAGATCTTCTCTAAGGCTTACACTCTTTTCACAGTCACGTTAGACTAGATTTATGTGAGCAAAATCTGAGTTAGGGATCTGGAGAAACTTGGTGATGCAGCGAATGACAATAAAAGTTATAGACAAAGAAGGTCAGTAACATATTTATTCAAGGCATGTCAACTGTCTTAACTGTTTGGGTCAGTATGGGTAATTTAAGGTACTATAAATATGAAGTCATTGTTAGACCAATTTATGACTTATGCTAAATTCTCTCTATTTTTTTAAATAAAGCATTTGTATTTCTATTTAGTTGAGTAGCCAGCACTTGAACACTATCCTTCTCCTGCTATATATAAAATGTTGACATGTTATGTACAGTTTGTGAACCAATCTGCCAATGGCACAACTTATACAAATGATATCCTATATTTGACAGATTGGGACAGCTTGCTACCATGTCTTCATTTTCAGCATCTCAATAAATTGGTCAACATCCTAATCAAACACAAACTATGTAATTTGTGGATGCCACTGAATTGTGTAGTCTCACAATTAAAATATGTTTGTAGTTGATCTGCTGTATGACAATACTGAATAGGTGTTTTACCAGATATATTGATTTTCAAGAAAGTAATTTGTGTTTGAATACATTCAGTTCAAAGAAAGTTGAATATTGTAAAAGCATAATAGAACATAATTTAGCAATTTGTGACAAGTCATCTGTTGTGCATACGCTACCTTCACCTTGATTGTTTCAGCATTTTTCCAACATTTCTTCCCAACAGTTTGCGACAAGGTCAATTGAGCTGAGATGAACCCCCATTAATTACCAGTATGAATGATGCATGAGAAGAGTTCAATCAATCTTCTTAATTTCACAGCATGCAGCCCCAACCGAACCAGATAACACTTAAAATATTTACTACAGCCTTCCTATGATCTTATGTGTCAATATAAATGTCATGCAAAATTGATAGGCAACAGCAAACACCGCATCTGCACCAGGCAAATGCCATATACTGTATAAGTGGAGGATAGATAATTTATATACTGTAGGTAGATCTGTCATTACAAAGGACAAAACCATCAATGCTGAGATGACAACAGCATGAAAATGGAAAACAAAAACATAATGCTATGGTAATATGCAAAGTAAAATGTAATGTTAAAGTCCATAGCAGTTTATCTTTTGCTCTACTTTCCATTAAAATGTCATATTTACAGTTAATGGGTGCAGAAAGGAGACAACTTTCTCCATGTTTATACTGGGTGCAAGATGTCAGTGTCTCCCAGTTATAGTAGGCTTGGTGAATGGTGAGTATGTTGCTCCTGAATGAATGTGACAGTGGATGAGTGTGTTTGTCGTTGTCCAGTGTATGCTCCCAAGGGCCATAGTTGCTGGAATAAATACAAGTAAATTGATTGATTGAAAAACATATTGTCAGTATTCACATGCATTTGAAGATTCAGAGCTTGATTGCCATAAACTGGAGAGCCCACTTTACAATAGAGAAAAAAATAACAACAAAAGGTATTGACTAAATCATAGAAATAGAGCATATTCTGGTCTCTACCAGAAGCCATCTGTCAAAGGCTAATATTCATATATAGTGAAACAAGGGCCAATGACACATGATGCTAAACAATATGAAGACATTAACGAGATGAAAAAAGATTGTTGTGTGGTGAATGTATGAATAATTATGGGAGAGCTGTCAGCTTGATTACACTCATAATTAATAATCAGCTTCAAGGAATAATCCTTTAATTGCCTTTTAGGAACTACACAATAAACAAAACAGTGTCTTTGATGAGACATATGCTGTGTATGGTAAATGCTATTGTTACATAAATATTTACTGGAAGCATTAAGTCTGTGTCAAAACAATAACATAAACACAGTGTATGTGGAAATGAACTACTGTCACTATTTTCATTTTCCATTCAACCAATTCATAATATAATTTCTGACTAAATAGAGCCTATCACAGAAACTATGAACCTTAGGTGTTACACAACTGGACAATGGGCAGTTAATTGCAAGGCCAACACAGAGACATGCACTTTCACTAGTGGCAATTCAAAGTCACCAATTCTCCTAACACATGCTTGTTTTTGGACAGGAAGCCATGAGGGAAAACCCACAGAAACACAGGACAAACAGTCTGCCACATGTCCAATCAATTTTTGAGGTGAGACACCACAGGTAAGTTTTTTTTTTCATTTAGAGGATTAGGGCCATTGTTTTTTTGATCACCCACCTAATTACTATTTAAGATGGCCAAAAAAAGTCCCCAAAATTTTGTCTTTATCAGAATTCTGACTTTAATCTCAGAATTGAATCCTCAATTTGGCCCTAATCCTTTTCTGTCCATTTTTTTTTCATTTTGGAAAGAGAAAGAAAAGAAAGTCCAATCTACATTTAGTGTTTGTATCATAACATTTATTCAACCTGCACCATAGACTTAGATAGTAAATTCTTTAAAGGCTTTAAAGGCTGTTTTCTTTTTTTATACCCAAAGATCTCTACTCATAATAGCACCAATGGGGTCATGTTTTTTTTAGCAGTTTTGTACTTAATATTTTGAAACTTCTTCCAGAGCAATTTCTTGATACCTAATTACACAATGGATTTATTATTGTTTTTGCATCCAAAAGCAAGGTGACATTTTAATATCTAAAAAACTCAATCACTATGGGTCAAAGTGGTGCGATCTGAAAGTCTACTTTACATAATAGAACAAAGTCAGTTCAGGGATTTTCTATGTTAGGAAACTTCTGCACTACACCTTTAAATGGATAATTGTAACACTATTCTTGAACATGACAAATGGCAAAATTAATAAAAAGTAATATTCCCACTGACATCACTTGTTCAAAGTCGTGTCTGAAAATCAAGCCCCTATGTTTATTTGTCACAGGATTTGGACTTTTAATCAAGGCCAGTCAGCACCACTATTGATTCATCATCAGTGCAATTGTGATTGGATTAAAATTGGTTTCTCTAAGTGGAGTGTTGATGACAGCAGCACTTCAAAACACATTTCAGAAAAGTTATGTCTCTCTGTACCTAAAATTGGTTAATCTCCCTTTAAATTTAAATAAATATACAACCAATCAGAAATGTAGAAATTAGCAAAGAATCTTCCAACAGCATCATTGGCCACAAGTAGATTTTAGTGCAATTAGGTTTGAATAGATGGTGTTACCTTGCAAACCAACATTGTATCAGCTATGAACGGAACTGTAGAACTATACTGTAGAACTTAAGAGCTATTTGAATTTTTGAACAGTACTCTTCACCAGTGGTTCTTGAGCTGATTGCGGGACCCAATTTTATCCTTGATCATTATATTGCGACATTCTTCTTGAACAAGATTAACTTTTTTTTCTAAATTATGTTGCTATGGCCCTCATTTCTTATGCATAAAATTGGATTTGAACATGTAGTGTACTTAAAACTATATTTCTATATTAAGAACATTCCACCTTGGGGCGGCAGTGGTGCAGCAGATAAGCAACTCTGCAACTGGAGGGTAGCCTGTTCGAATCCCCGCCTGAGCGCATGTTGCTGTTGGGTCCCATGGGCAAGACTGTATTATTCATTCACATCAGAGTCACACTGGTGGCGGTAGGCTACCTGTGTAGCCACAGCTGCCGTGGCTGGGCACAGTCTGTGACTATGGCCCCTCCGACCACCACCAAACACCAATCACACAACCACATTCGTTCATGGGCAATGTGCCATGTGCTATGCATTGTTAGTATTATATTACCTCTCAATGATCCACTTCTTTTCTCTATATATAGTGAAATATCTCAACCCCAAGATTAGCTTGCCATTGTCCAGAATGTTCCTGGGAAAGATAAAGAAGGAATGAATGCCACATCTCTTGCCGTAGTATAGAACACATTGCTATAGTCAAAATGTATTTTACTTCCCTAATTTACTGACATCAAAACATGCAAATTGCCTTCTGAGCAGCTGTCTGAATCAAGAGCAGACAGTCATTGATTTGCTGTTATCGACTGTCATGTCATGTTTTAGATACAGAGCATAAAAAGACCAGTAATCAAAATGTGCAGGAGTGACTCGAGGGAGGCTGTTTTTCACTTGAGGTTTCACAGACGACAGAAATGAAAAAATCATGCCTCAGCGCTGACTGTGTGTGTCCCTAGAGAATACCGCGGCTGTCGGAGTAAGCACTGTAAGAGAGTTTTTTTTTTTTTTTTTTTACTGTGATTGTATAAAGTGATTTTGGTTGATTTTGTTGCTTCAGTTCAAACAGTGGAGTGTAAACCTGTGGGGAATAGACATACTCTCTGTTGGACTCCAGACACTTGGGAGTTAGTGTACTTTGTGGCTTAGTGACTTTGCTGTACGTAAAGTAGTTCTATGTGATTCTTTTAGGAACATATTATCCTACCATTTACAGTCTAATAGAAAAAGTCAGTTAGCAGTTAGCAGTTAACTTGAGAGTCTTGAAAGGCGCCCAGAAATAAAATGTATGATTATTATTATTAGCAGTTAGCAGTTAACAATCGCGGTGTAGACTGTCAAAGATTTCTGTGAAGTCGACATGTCTTTTCAATGATACCTCAGGTTCTCTCAATTTTACAAACATTACCCAAAGACATGTATATAATCATAGTTTGAGATTTAAGTAGAAAGTAGAAACATCATAGGGACTAAACTGGTCTGTAGAGAACAACAAAATAAATGTTGCAAGAATAATCCAATATATAGTGTGCTGACATTGTAACATACAAAAGTCTTAAAAATCTTTAAAAAACTTTTAAAAACTCAATACTTCTGACCTGTGCATCCAACTACTACAAAGGTGATAAAGTATTTTGCCATGCACAAACTTGGGTTCTCGGTTTTACTAAGAAAGATTGTATGCCAAATATTTTCAAATAATTTTAGATGTAATTTTCACAGACCTTGACACATGCAATACTGAGACCAATTTGAAGAAACTAAAGTGGTCTTTTATAATATTACCACTGTACCCACACGGGCTGAAGCTCTGATGATGAATGGGTAATGCCTGTTTTGTGCCCCTTTGTCCAGGTCTGAACGTCTGTGTTTCTGGTCCGCGCGGGGATCTTCTCATGCATAAATTGTGGCGTAGCATCCTGTGCATAGAGTGGCTTTTCTTGTTACCACACTGAAGGACGAGCCTGAAAATTTAATGTCTGCTAAATTATTCATGCAAATGTTAAGATGACAAAAAAACAGCAACATCCTGAAAAAATATGATCTACTAAAAAAAGTGAAGATAAGTGGATTAACTGTGCTAGACAAAGAGAATGTGAAAATGTCAGAATTATCATAATTTGCTCCGTGGGCCTAGAGTTAGAGGGCCGTCCTGTAATTGGCTTTTATACAGAAACACAAGAGAATACGTAGTTACAAAGCAGTGATTGCTTCCTCACACGTCATCATCATTCTACAGCCCACACTTGCAAATCACTGGAAATAACTAGAAATATTTGGGAAAGAGTTAGAGATAATTAAAACCTTGTTCATCTGGCATCTGTTGAATCTTTCCTCACAAAGTGCAAAATTGTTTAAGATTTTTGGAACAGATGTTACAAACATTGCTACATTTTTATAATATTATGTTTTTTACCCAAAACAACACAAGATATTTGGTTTGGAGTCTATTTTCATTGTCTTATATAATTTACCAATGAATTACTACAGGCAAAGGTCATCTAAACATGTATGTCTTTGGTTTGTAAGAGGAAGCCATGGTATCTGGAGAGTACCTACAGTAAGACAGGAAGGACAAGCAAACAGCCAGATACTGTAAATACTGCAAGTGGATAAACAGGGCACCAGATGTCTAACAAAACCCAGCGTCTATGTCTATATCTCTTACAGTTATGCAGACTAGGATTGGATCAATGCTCATTAAAATGTTTACATGAACTTAATTCTTACTAATCATTTACATAATCTTATTTAACAAACCTCCCTCGGTTTAGTACTGTATTTGCCCACACAAACATCCCAGCATCATTAGTTCACTCAGTACCCTCCCACTCAGCAGCAGCTCCCTGTGGTTCATTTCTCAGTCGATACATAAAGGAACACTGATATCCATCACGTCTGAAGGTGGCTGACATGCACCGGACCAGATTTAATAAAAGCCTAATATTGGCACCAGATATCAATGCAAAACCAGTTCAAATACACCCGGGGACACTGTGAACGCACCCTGTTTGCCTAACAGTGGAAGGAATAATTGAGTTCAAGCATTAGCAAGAGCAATGGGAGACAGTGAGATTTGTAACTGAGGATGGAGGAGGAGAGATGGTCTTTTTAACTGCCATGGGCTGCTCCTGCAAACTCTCCTTCAGCTCCTATAGCCACATTATGGATAAATTGACACCTCTGCCTTAATCTTGCTAAATTGTGTTATATTTAGTGTCTGGGGTAAAATGAAAACTATAATTCAAGATAGACTGTGACATCCCCAGGCTTTGTGTCTCTGTGTAAGGCCTGCAACTAACTGGCCACTGTTCCAAGACCCATAGTTGGCAGACAGGCTTTTTCTGAATGTTTTCTGTGTGTCCTTCATGTGTTAATGTGTGTTTTTTCCAGGTACTTCAGCTTCCTAATTGCCACTAGTGAATGAGTGTAAAAGTGAATGGTTGTCTGTCTGTGTGTCATTCACTTTTCAAGATGTACTCTTTTTAAGGCCCATAGTTGAGATAGGCATCAGTAACATGCTACCCACAGTGACTGATTGTGGAATAATTAAGTATTAGGCTGAGGATTGAGGAGGAGAGATGGTTTATTTCATCCTTATGGGCTACTTTTCCAAACTCCTAGCCGCCATTTTGATGAAATGAACCATCCTCTTCAGCCGTCCCTCCACCCTCCACTGCTCTGGCCTAAAGAGATTAGACCACTTCTGGACCATTATTCAGATTGTTTATCACTCTCAGCTCCAATTGAAATGGAGTGCAGTCTGTAGCACCAGGGGCTTCTGCTGTGATCTCCATTGCACTTTTTCACTGTCGCACTATTATTAGCTTCTAACTTTTTAATGATTTATCGCCGCCTGCTACAGACTCTAAATAGGACTTTATTACTTCTTTTCTGTGATTTTATAGAAACTGTACAAAGTGATTCACATTTCACTTTGATCTATCGGAGGGTAGAGTTGCACTGGCTTCAGTTTAGGTTTAAGGGATCTTTTTACAGCTGAATTTTCTATTGGAAAATTTGTGAAAAAATAATGGCAAATTGTTTTACCTTGCTTCCATAGATGTTTTTAAAATTGAATTAAAGTGTAATGAAAACTACATTGAGTAGTGATTCTCAACTAGAGGTGGAACCAATTTTATCCACCATCCTTGACCCACTTTTTAGAATAAATTTTATTTTTCTAAAAAAGTTTTTTACTTCGACCTTCATGGAAGAAATATGAACCAAAATGTTTCAATATTCCAGCTAATTAAAACTACATTTTTGGTTAGATTGTGCTACTCTTATCATTCTAAAGTAGACAACCAATGTTAAACTTGAGTTTCTGTTTGTCCTAAATTCCATTGAGCAGATCTGATGCATAATTAAGGGGCATATTCACAATGTAAAGAGATCTGATATGTATTAGGAAATCTAGTTTTTGTTTTGTCAGTATTTAGCAACAATTTATGTGAGTGGATGTTTTTGGACTTGCTAGCATTAGTGGTTAGAGGTTTTCATATTGTTATTATTTCATTTGTCAGCCAATAAAAATTAAACAATGACAGTAGACAAACAGGAATGTTTTCTAAACTTTAATTAAGAATGCACTTTAAAGCAATCCGAAATTAATGAGCCCTAAAGTGCAAATTTGCCATGGATAGCATGATTGTTAAAAGTTTTTGAGATATGAAATCATTATCTAGATAAAAAAAATGCAACAAAATGATCTGTGTTTGCATAAACTTGACCTGGGTGAATATCTTCCCACCTGTGTCTCAGCCTATTAGATTTAGATCAATACACTTTCATGCCAGAACAAAACCCATTGATGCAGCGCTGATAGAACCATCAGATACAGTCATTTATGTAGATTAACATCATCCTTTGTTAACGAGCGGAGATCGGGGAGAAGCCGTGATTACCAAATGAGCTTAGTGTATTTAACCGGGACTAATCCAGGGCTTTTCTTGTTTGTGGGATTTGATGAGGACGACAGCGGTGAGTCAGCTGGAGAGGTGACAGAACAACTGGGTCTACAGGCAGCTCACGGGACCGGAGCAGTGGAAAATGAGGGGAAAAATGTTGGGATAAATTTCAAATCTCAGTAGGTTTGTCGAACTGCAACCACCAACATTGAAATGTTAGGTTACATGTGAAAGTCTTTGTGATTGATATTCTACCATTTCTAAATATTTTTCTAGATATCTTTTAGTCCTAGCTAAGTCACTGTTATTACACTTTTTGTAGGTGGATAAAAACGTTTAACTTCAGCAACTTTATTATTCTCTGCGGTAACATTTATTTCAGCATTTGACCCATCTTTCAATGCCGCTGGTGCAACTTGTCAGGAGCAGTTGCCAACCACAATTCCAGGGAGCAGCACAACTCCACACCCCAAAAAAGGAATTTCTAGATTTTTTTTAAATGACTTGAACTAAACTATCTGCCTCTGTTATGATTCACTGTATATCTCAACAGCTTTATATTAAATTAAATGTGTTGTTGTTGATGCAGAACCCAATTGACACCTCTTAGTGCCTGTCCACACCTGTCCCATCTCTGTTTCTGTCCCTTGTTGACAGCTCAGATGGACCCCAGAGACTGCTATGTGGCTGCACACAGTATGTTGTTATAGAACCATGTTTTGATTTCAGTTTATTTTTAGCTGGAGTTTTCTATTTGGTTCTGCTGCCTCTAGGATGTTGGCGCGCTGCAGTTGAGGCATTTGATTGGCTGTTGGTAAGTTATTCACAGCCATGCATGCACATCTTTGGTAATATAGTTTTGCCTAAAGATGTAGTCTATACGTTTTCATAAATAACACATTGGAAAAGATTTCAAATGGCTTTTTGACCCTGTTCTATGATGTTAAGTGGGTTGTTTGTAGGCTCTAGATACCAGGGGAGGGACTAAAATAACTACACTGTATTAGTTAATGCTTACACCACAAAGTTGACAGATGTTGCTGGCTGTAATTACTACAGATTGCCTACTTTACATCATGGGTCAGATTAAGTATTTTTTATTTCTAACAATTTATTTAGGAAAATTGTGGGCTAGACCTCTGGCCTGAAGTTAGATAACACCATTAAACAAAGATACTTATTATAGACTGTTGGCAATATGAACCATGTGTTCATTGATTACATACAGTATGCTACAAATTCATTTTTAGGTACTCTGAAAATAGTCTTCCTTTCACATCTTTTCCTTGGGGTTTCCCAAAGCAACTTATCTCCTATGGTGATTTTAATTTTACAGTCGCACACAAACCAGGAAGAACGAGAGTAACAAGAATAGGTCTATAGTTGTCCTTATGAATTAAAATATAACAATAGCTGAGAATTTTGAAATAAAACCCACTCTTCACATTATTTCTGATTCTAGTTCTTAAGCAGTTCTTTCCCTTGGTCAAAAACATAAACATTACAATACAGCCCACAGAGTGTCTCAAAAAATTATCATATGACTTGTATCAGGCTGTACTTGTAACAGAATAATTATTTTGCCTAAATACAAAGGACAAAAAATAAGTAGTACAGCTTTAATTTAAAAAAGATTGCTCTGCACTTCCTGTTAGACAAAATAATGCATCAAAGTATAAGACACCACCATTTTAACAGCATTGTGTAAAAGACAGAGTAAGGTGACAAGTGATCACAGTGGAGTCTATTGGGACCGGTGTATTTTCAATTCCTTAACAAAAGCTCATCTACAGCGTGTGCTACAGCAGGTGGTCGACAACTGGCAGCATCAACAATTAAAGTGCGTCCGGCGTCTCTCTCTCTCTCTGCGGCTTGTGGAGAGCTCCTCAGCAGATGTGATACAGGAATTCATTAACGTCCCCAGTCTCTCATACATGTCCCCAGAAAGCTATTATCCACCAAGCTGAGTTGAGGAAGACGCTATAAAAAGGGCAAAGAAATGACTATCTCACATTGTGTTTAGCCTTGTTTTTGATTTAGGCAGAGCTGTGTTGTCACCATACGAATATAGTTGGTTAGTCAAGCTTAGTCCTAGCCAAGATGTGATTTTGACATGGTTCAGATCTGGTATCGTCCTGGTTTAGTTTTAGGTCAGACAAAAGCTACTTGGTGATACAGGAATTCTTTATTGTATATGTGGTGCAGTGAGTAAAGGTTTGCCCAGCAACTGGATTGACAATAGTTCGAATCCCACCTGAGCGCATACTGCCACTGTGTCCCTGGGCAGGACACTTCACACATATGATGTGACTGTGGTGGTCGGGAGGAGTGAATGAAAAACGCATGGAATTGTAAAGTGCCTTTGAGTGTCTAGAAAAGCACTATATAAAACTATTGTCATTGAGTTTGAGAAGACGCTAAAAAAGGACAAAGAAATTAGTATCTCACATTTTGTCAGCCCTGATTTAAACCGGACTGTGTTGTCTTCATTGTGTGTTGTTACAAGATAAAATTCTGGTTACATCATAGTTTACATCTGATTCTAATCTAGTTTATTTTTAAGTCAGTCACAGTTTACTGGTTAGTCCCACTCCCATTATAGACTTGTTTTCCAGAAAAAAGTAAATTTATGTTAAAGGAATTTATAGATTACTAGTCCCTAGAAAGCAATTATTCACTGAGCTGAGTTCGGAAAAACACTAAAAAAGGACAAAGAAATGACTCTCTCTCTGGTTTTTGACTTAGACACTGTGTGATCATTATTGTGTGTTTGGAACAAGAGGAACAGACTCTGACTCATCTGTGGCAGGTCACGACATTCAGACAAAGATCCCCAAATGTTTTGAAAAGCTGTGTGATTTTATTTTATTTTTTGGACACTACAATGAACTGGACAGTCTGATAAAGTCTGTTGCTTTTGTCAACATTGTTTACTTATTTAGGTATTATTTAGGTCCATCCTGGTAGACATGTTACACCTGGTTTATTGGGCTCAAAATGCTGAACAATAGCTGAAAAGTCTCATAATCTGGCAACATCCCCTTCTAAGGGGGTTGGAGACTTTAGGACGAAACGCTTGATTTCTCTAAAGGAGCATAGTACTGTGTTGGTTTTCATCAATGTATTTCAACATCAATACTTGGTGATTTATGGGCTTTTAGACATATGTAATGTAACCTGGGGTAGCAGTGGCTCAGTTGATCAGAGGTTAAACTCTCCAATCTGTCCACACTGTCGTCTTGTCTTTGGGCTTGGGTTACCACCATCAGTGTGTGATGATGGAGTGAATGAATAATGTAATGAATTGTACTGCATCCTGTCCCAAAAAATATAGCGCAACACTGATGCATTAATCAGTTTTGCGCTATATGTGTTATTTACAACTAATATTAGTCGTAAACACCGGATGTCTATCTGCAGTTTTTGCTTGGTTTAGTTCCAGGGGTGTCTCTGTGCCAATTTGCACCTCAATAATCCCATGTCTCAAAGCCCATGAATCACTAACTCTGAACCGTATTGGATAATCTCCCCATCACATGTCATTTGCAGGACCAGGTTGTCCCATCACTAATGACTAATCTATTCAAACTGCCGTACACTGATGTCATTATGATAGCAGGCAGCCGACAGTTCTGTGTGTTCCCACATTCTCTTAGTCATTCAGACAGACCATTAACCTCCATTATATCTCACTGATCAGGCTCCCAAATGAGCAGCAGCACAGAGAGGAGACCACACTAGACAATACAGGGTGATAAGGAGATGACTCAACTGTGGCTGAACTCAAAGACATAAAGACTAATTTTTAAAAGTTCTGGAAATAGGATGGGAATTGGCATGGCTTTAGTCCTCAGTGATACAGTTTGGGTTATAGGTACCAATACACAAGGTGTACCTTGCAGCTAATAAAATGCCATCGAGTTTGGTCTTCTGCTGATGGAGCCCTATTGTTTCATGTTTTGTCTCAAAGATCGTCAGATCTTGATACTGTATGTCAGTTGGTTATATGAGCAAAGTTTTAATTATCTCAAATACGTCTTTAAATCTCTGAAATCAACATGGCATTTTCTCACTGCATATTCTAGGCACAATTCACTGTTGTGCCTAGGGGTTATAACCATTCAGTGTAACCCCTAGGCATGAAAGTGTTTGTGAAAATGCTAATACATCATCATCAATTTTTGAAACACGCCATGCCATATTCAAAGTTACCTAAATCACTTTACTTCTTAATTCTGATGCTTGGTTTAAAATACTGTTATCAACATATGACATGGATTACATCTGGTTGCTATGTTATAGGCCCCATAGCTGTGGAACTCACAAGCATTCATAGGTTTACCTAATAAACTGGCCATGAGTGCACATTATCCAAGAGGGCATGTGTGATCACTGTAAATTCAGCTTCTAAATCGTAAAATACAGCCGTGTGTTTATGCTAATCTCCCATCTATAGTATATGGTGCATTATTCCACATTACATTATCATGCAGTGGAAGAGATGAGTTTTACAGAGGAAGCCAGGCTGAAAGCATTACTCACATTGAGATGGCAGGGCACATTGGTTTGCAAATGACTGTACACCAAATTTAAGTGAGTCACTCTCTTCAGGCAGGGGGCTGTAGTAGTCCTGTGTTAGAGGCACTGCATGAAGACACAACAGGAAACAGCACTTATATCACCACCTGGTTTAGGTAAAATCAAATATGTTGTCCCAATTCAGGTTAGGATGGTTACAATTAATCATTCAATGCATCAATTAACCATTAACACATCTATGAGTGCTTTGGTTTTAGCTGTTATCAAGCCAATTATAATTTATAAGATTTCGCAAGGTATTTGAAAATTGAACACATCGATCAATGTCAAAGCATCATAAAATAAAACTCAGTATGGCAATGGAACAACTTACACTTAGACATTTAAATTTTTTTCTACTATACTCTAGACTCCACTATACTCCCCAAACTATATTCTGACCATTTTAAGGTCTTCTGATCTTCATTTTTACCATTTGATTACTCCTCGATTTCCAAAAATACACACAACTTTATTGCGTATCTTCACAATTTGAAGAAATAGTATAGAGATATACAGATATAGTGCTTTTAGTTTTTGTCATTATGATTTCAAGTCTTTATTAATATTAGACTCAAAACTGTAAAACAAGGAATGGCAAAATGTAGACTCTTTATGGCTTCTTCTTTATCATGGGTTTGTCTTCAAGCATTTCTAAATTTTACCTCTAGACTCCCCTATTTCCCAAAATACACCAGATAAAGGTCTGTCTACCCCATATCTTGCAGCATAGTATTGCAATTTATGTGTAGTTTGTACTTATAGTGATTTACACTCTTGTGGCGTTTCTTCTGCACTCATCTTAAATCATGGTGGCTCCCTCGTGTTCCAGTGCGAGGCAGCTGTTCTCTTTGTGTGTGGTTGGACTATACTACATTATAATAAGTGCCAAGGCAGGGTCCCAACAGACCAACAGGCTAATGCCTCATATCAGTGACAAGCAGCCAATTTACACAGGGCACCCCCCAGCATCAGCGATAGGAAATCTATACACACCGACAATGATAGCGCCGAGTTAGAGAGAGATTGTGAGTCCAGGGAGGTTAGACTGCAACTGTTTGTATATAAAGTAGTAACGTGAGTATGAGGTTGGTTTTACAGTGGTGGTTTAGGAAACAGTCAAAGCAGGTATTTCTGATGGACATGAAGTGGGAAAGTGATAGAAAAAGTATAGAAGGTTTAGGGATAATTTGTCCTCTGCATTTGACCCATCCTTTCAACATCTTTAGGCTGACCTTTCTTATAATGCATCTAGCTGGAGGATTAGCCTATTGTGGATGTTTTAGGTTGCTGAGAGAAACTAGAGTTCAAAGAAAACCCACCCACCCAGAATATGAAACTCCTCACAGAAAAGCTCGGCTGGTCTGGAAATGGAACCCAACACCTTCTTGCTGTTTTCTCTGCACCTTACTGACACATACAGCCTATATGAAAGAGCCTTAAAATGTCCATCACCAAATTCAATAGGTTTTATAATGCTTTACAATGTGTCTCTGCCAAGGTGTATACTTTGTAAATTTTGGCTTTAGTGGTAGCAGCATTCCTGGCACAGCATGTAAACTACAATCTCTATGGCTCCTGCTGATGTGTGTGTGAATGACTATTTTCAAAATTCAAAAAAGGACAAGTTGCTGGATTTGTTGTTGAGGTGTAAACATCTCCACAGGGAAACTGTTTTATTACATTTACTCAGTATGTGTGAATGGCTTGTGAAGTGGAAACCTAGACATGTGCGTTTGTGTTCATTGTGTACATGTTTGTGTGTCTATGTGTGTGTCTGCCATGTGTAATTACTTATACCACCAGGCTCTCGGTGTCGACTGCAGGGAAAATACCATTAACCTTTGTAGCAGGTCTTCAGAGTCTCAGGAGAAGGAGAAGACTGAGGAGGGAGGTGCATATGGAATTATTCTGCTTCTGTTGTGAGCCTTTGGGAGCTGCCCACTACAACACCACATTATGTTGTTGTATGGCCACAGAGCAACTGCCCGTAGTGTGGAGTCTGGGGAGCACTTCACCTTTACATATTTTTGCTTCTCTTACAGATAGAAAAAAAACATCAGCAACTTAGCGTAAAAAAGATTCCAAGGAAGGATTATTTCAAATCACCAATATTAGGGGGTTTAAGCTGATTGAATAAAACCAGAAATACTGAAGAGGGAGGAGATGCAAACCACTTAAGATTCACACTTAGTATTTAAATTTTTGGGAAAAGTGGAAAAAGTGAATGAAGAAAATGCAAGTAGAAGAAGTAAAGCTTCGTTCACACCACCATAACTCAAAACACTCCGAAACATTTGGTGAGAAAAAGAATCTCACACAGAACCTTAATTAGGCCAAAATCCGTACAAAAATATTCATTTTGAATTTTGCAAAAATTCTCTGTGGTCTATGCAGAAGTCCTCGCATGACAGTTTTAGCTTCATCTGCTTCAAATTTAAGACACCTTTTGATATCCAATAATTAATCAATTAATTTGAAAAAATGTATGACAGACTAATAGATTAGCAAAATAATCGTTATCGTTAATCGTTAGCCCAAATTGACACCAAAGCTTTTTAGTAGGGTTATCAATCTGCTGCTATTACAACACGTTTGTATAACATTCAGCCTAAAAATGCCTATTACTGATGAGTACTCCACATCAGTTCATGGACTCCTGCTAGTGCCACAAAACCATGTAATTGGCCACAGAACTGTGTCCACTAGGAGGCACCTTACCAACAGTATACTCTCTGAATCAGTTCAAACCAATCAGGGGCTGGAGAGGTGTTGTTGCTATTTTGGGACATAATTAAGTGGCCTGTGGTTTTGATGCTCCCTCACCAGCTTTTCACAGAGAGTGATAGGACCTACGTGAACAATACTGCCTGACAAGTTCAATGTTTGGTCCTTTCATTGACAGAATTTCTAACCTTCTTTCTACTCTTAAAACAGTGTCAAAAGAACCAACCTCTTCTGCCCTGAGGCTCATAAGGGAGTTGCATGGTGGATGAAAATACGTTTAGTATTCAGATTTTTTTATACTGCATATTAGAAAATGTCCCATTGGAGATTAATAAAATATTCAAATTCTGATATATTGTTTGAGTTAGCCTACTTGGTCAGTCAGTATTTGAGGCTTTGAAGCATTGAATCATTTTCCAATACAATTAGGAAGAAGCCTCTGAAGCTTCATTTTCCCATCTCAACCAACCACCAATTGTTTCAATAAAAATGACAAATTGTTACTTGGTAATGACCCCTCAACGACTGCAATGTGTTGCTAATAATCTATATATGAAACACATTCAAATGTATTTTTTATAGCATATCCATTTTTTTAAATAATTTTCTTACTGGTTAGTAAATTGTTTTATCAAAATCATAAATGCAAAATATGTAACTAATGCAACTTTATTTCCAATATTAACTTGCTATTTTGTCATCACATCTGCGCTCTTTTTCTCCAAGCAAATGAATTGGCAAAAGGACAAGAATGAATATCATTTCAGAACATGACCATAGCGGCCCCGGTGATAGAAGGAGGTGGAGAGGGTACAATGTGATTTTTCAATCTCATTTTTGCTCTGCTGCACCTCTGGACAGGATATTACTGTCTTCTGCTTAGGTGTGGTATACATTTCCTCTTTGAGCACATCTCCAGATTGTCACCAGAACTAGCAGCTCTTATCAGGAATAGATTGAATTAGATGATACTTGTTCATTTCTGCACTATGAAGTCTCCCAATAACCTCTTCCTGACCAATTGATCTTTTATGTATGTTCGTGTTAGGGAATGGGAGCTATGCCTTGTGCATGATCACAATTCTATATTACAAACAAGAGTGCCAAATTTACATTGATATTGATAGAACAGTTCAAGAGTTCAAAATACAGTAAAATATGGTTAAATGTATCTCAAATTCTTTTCACTAGGGGCAAAAATGATTCACTGATTCTCCTTCTTCAAAAAACAATGTTGATTTAGAAAGGTAACACGGGAAGAACATGCATTTTCAACATTTAGCTCGTCGGCCTGAGAATCCAGCTTTTAACCTTTTGCTGGCAAGGCAGGAAAACCACTCTGCCATTGTGTGAATCGGAAAGACATCAGAACACATGCTTAATTACTACAGCCACACATTTACAATTTCTTTTATGAAGTTTCAACCTCCAAAACCATTTTGTTTTGCATTTGTGTTGACAGTAATGTGTAACTAAATTTGTTCATGGACTTGCCAAACGCCAGACAATCACCAGCAACATCATACTCTCGAATTACATTTGTTCAGCCATATGAATTTGTCCAATCAGCAAAAACAATATAGTTTTGTTGACATGTTTCCATCAATTGGTGTAATAATAATACACAACACTTATATAGCACAAGATACTCAAAGATGCTTTACAATACACTGAGATAATCTATTTTTTAAATGCAGTTTTAAAAAGGTGAATTTAATCTGAGAACATAAAGTGTCATTAACTCAAACATGTGTTACATCCCTGCTGCAGCCCTGAGAACAGCATGCCACTGATTCAGATACGTATTTCCCACAGTGTATGATCTGAGAGGAAGGTGAAACACTAATTACCTGTTTATTTTGTGGCTTGGACCGAATCACATGCTACACTGTACATAAACCCCTGCTGCTGACTGTTTGAGACGTGCCTCTGATGTAAAGGTGCACACATGCATCTTTTTTTTTTTTTTTTAGATGATTACATCAGTGTGAGTTCAATGTGAGACTACATGCATTATGCCTAAACATTTTTTTCTTTACAAATTTAAGCACATACAAGGAGGACATTTGACATAAAAAAGCTAGGGTATTCAACATGACAATTATGGCACTATATAGTCAGATGTGCAAAATTGAATACAAGACTGTAACATTGCTGATCCAGACTAAAGTCAGAAAAAAAGTCTTTTTTTTTGGTATAGACAAACAAATTTTTATCATAAGTTGGTTTTTGGCCATACTTCCAAACAAATGTTTCAAGAAACTAATAAGTAT
>JAVQKG010345087.1:0-16659 GCA_036025885.1 Hypseleotris bucephala | reverse complement strand
ACAATATAAAGCCCCTTAGACATCACAGATTAAAGTCGCAGTTAGTGCCAAAACATTGTATAGGGGAAATTAGCTGTCCTGGCGTCGGTATGCACTCTCCGAGTGCTTTCTAGTTGATTCTGAATTTGTTTTCTTTACTAATGTGTGCAATGAAGCAGATATTAATCCAATAAATAAAAATTAATAAAAAAAATCAGTGCACTCTCATGCACAATTGACCTTTTTAGCAGTCGGGTGAATATCCAGATGTAAACAAGATCTTTATTTTTAAGACACAAAGAGCTAGAGGATATCCTTGTGCAGTGGCCTACTGCACTGATGAAAAACTACTTCTCAATATAGTCTGAAAAAATTAACCATACTAATGATTTTTTTCATTAGCTTAACGCAAAAAGCTTCTAAACAGACACAGCCTTTTTAGCCTGACCTGCCATGCCTAATGCTTTCTAATGGAAAGCAAAGGGCATGGAAACACTGCTATTCCAGTGACTCCTCCCCTTGAGCTTTTCATACCAGGGGTATGAAAACACCGCTCAGTTTCTCCACCAAAATAATATAGATTTAAAGAAAAAACATTAAATAAAGATGGCACCTATGTAGGAGCGAAAGTTTCATATGCCTCTCTCGTCTTTTTTAAATGACCTGTAAATATGTAGACAAGAAGTCACGTCCACTTTTTCTATGATTGGTTTATTTTGCGCCGGTTAATCCTGCCCTGTTTGTGCTCTCTGTGCAGCATTTCCAGACTAGTCGTCTGGCTAGAATAGACAGAGGACTAGTCAGGCTAACCAGGCTACAGCCTTCTGTGCAGTCCAGGAATAAAAGAGTTGGATAATTTATTAATGCATGGTG
Organism: Hypseleotris bucephala; assembly: GCA_036025885.1. Lineage (NCBI taxonomy): Eukaryota > Metazoa > Chordata > Actinopteri > Gobiiformes > Eleotridae > Hypseleotris > Hypseleotris bucephala. The sequence continues at coordinate 15,807 of JAVQKG010345087.1, read as the reverse complement.
GGTCAGCTCGTACCTTGACCAGGGCAGCCAGAGCACCCGAGGCCTTGGGTTTATCCGCTGCATCTCTCTGAGAAGCTGCAGCCGTTGCTGACTCTGCGCCGCTTTGTGTCGGCTCAGCAGGCTGCATCAGGCTGTCTTCCAGACAGGTGTCTTCTACATTGTACTCCATGTCCACCAGACAATGACGGTTTCTGGAGCTGTACTCCACAAGATTAATTAGAAGACCCAAACCCTGGAATGCAAAAACACCCATTTGTCAGAAAACTATACTGACCAACTAAAACATTGTAGTCAAGAAAGGAAAATACAAACATGTTTTTCACAAGGGGCCCGTGTTCACACACAAAAATGCACATGGTAGGTTGTTTCAGAATGACATATGCTGAAGTGCTGTATATTAAATTATATAAACAAATACAACAATGGCTTTGTGTGTGCCCAGGTAACTCACCAGGACTCGGATGTCAAAGCGTTGCTCTGGTGGGATGTAGCGAGGGACTCGAAGAACACAGTTCAGAGCTGTAACTATTAACAGCTCCTGTTCACCTGTCTTTGTACTGCCCCACTCTGTCAAATAAAATATATTGTTAAACACTTTGTTTATATGCATCCCCTCACACATTATCAAATATTAATAAACAGGGTTTGCCATGAATTACAAATACTAACCGTTGTCGTGTGTAAGGTTGAGAAGCACACCAATAACAGCCCTCATGCAGTCCTCCACTGCCTTGCCCACATTACTGAAGCTACAATGAGGCAGGGCGCTGTCCGCTGAGGACACAGAGCTGTTGTTCAATGCTCTGCTATAGCGCTGGATCATATCCTCACAGTGACGCAATGCTCTATGGAACAACAAAACAGACAAGTTGAGTCAATAAAAAATACAGAAATAAACATGTTCCCTACTGGTCAAAATGATGCAGAACCCTAAATATATGCAAATTCTACACATTGCATCTTTAATGTGAACAGTGCAGAGCTTAACATAAATTAATTCACTGTATCACTATTCAATAATTTTCATAATTTCATATCACAATTTGATTTTAATCGACATACTGCCCATCCCTTAATGTGAGTAGAATAACACTTTGACAAAAAGTAGTCAGTATGGAAGTCACTTGTCCCACCAAATTTAGAGTACGCACCTAGCAGAGGAGATGATCAGTTTAGAGTCTTTGTAGGCAATCAAGTAACCCTGGTTTTCAGGGTTCTGCACTGTCACCTGTTGGCAGAGTATAAAAGAAAAATTAATCGATAAAAGGGGAAAAGTACAATACAAGCACCAAGAAGAAAAAAAATCTGGAGTTCTGAATCCAGTTGCTGGTCAATAATAGTTCAAAAGCAGCTGGAGAAAAGTTAAGGTAAGAAAAAGTACAAAGATAAAAGTAGAATTACTATATTTTTCCTCACAGCTGCCCTTGACTGACTCTTTGTAAGTTTGAAAAGGGGAGGACAACTTTACACAGCAGTACTTACACTTTCAAGCACTCTTAGGCACCTCTCTGCCCCCCACAAAGAAGCTACCAGATTCTCCTTGTCCTCTTCGTGGCTGAGGTGCTGAACACATTCTTTCACTACAGAAATATACAAAGAAAATATCCAATGGAAATTACATACAAGGCAAGTTATCTGAAAGTCAACAGGCAAGACAAAAGGGACTTTTGGCTGACCCCAAATCTTAACACAGGTGCACTCACAATGAAAAAAACGTACCTTTGTCAACAATGTGGTCCAGGCCTCCGAGCAGCCGCAACTCTTCTTTAAACCAATCCCCAGCTCTTTTAGAGGTTAGAGAGAGCAAGGTCTCCATAGCAAGGTGACCCGCCTGCAAAATATGAATACTATTGTAAGCTCCAGCAGAATAAAGAGTAAAGACTACCTGTTTTAGGCTAGTTTGATCAATTAAATCAATATGTATGTAACCATACATGAACATGTTTATTATCAGCGCATCAACAAAGCCATAGCAGTAAGTGTAGTTAGTTGTTGAAGAGACTCACTGTGATGTTTTCTAAGTCCAGATGTCTGTTGTGGACTGTCTCACACAGCTTCCTGATCTTCTCTTTGACCTTGTCCTCCTCCTTGGCCGTCAGCTGGTCTGGTAGAGCAGAATAGTCCTGCTCCATCTCCAGCAGCTTTATCATGAGCTCCAGACACGCCCGGTCCAAATCCATGTTCAGACGATCTCTGCTCAGAATGTACATCAGTGCAGCTGTGCACAGGGCAAGGTTCTGAACAAAAGCACAGCACAGTGTGTTTAGGATGCTAGTATTCTGCTAGTATTCCCGGTGTTGCCTTAGTCAGTAATTATTAATAAAGGAAAAAAGAGAGAAAGGCCAATTACTAGATCAAAGCCAGAGAAGCAGGTGACAACATTACTCACTGGGTGTTGTGGAGCATCGCTGAGTATTTTAAAAACAAGTGCCACTTTTCCTCTGGCTCGCAAGTGCATCCTGAAACTGGGCATGGCACAACGTGTGGCCAGGCTGATTATACTAAAATAGCATAAGAAAAAAAAAATAATTATCAATAATAACAATAAACAGTAACTTTCTGGTTGAATTTTCCTTTACAACAAACCAATAAAAAAATTAAAAGGTTAGAAAGAAAATGATGGGTACAGAAAGATGACAAATGTGGAGACAAGCCCAATAGCAAAGATGAAACTAAACCAGTAATCTGTGTTGTTATTAAGTTATTGCCCGAATGTGCAAATTTAATTGAGATATGCCTGTTTTAATAGAAAAGGAGAATGATGTCTAAACCGTTATCACTGAGTGCTGGTTGCTTGTAAATGCTCGAAGGCAGGCTTTGGTTAAGCACTCACCTAAGGCATCTTGTGTTGAGTGCCTGAGTACTTTTCAGCCCCGTCTCCAGGTACTCAAAGTCATCTGTGAACTCTTGATTTTCTCCAAACTCCACCACATCATTGAAGTGCTTCACGTGCTGCACCACAGTGTACAGCTGGTGGAAGAGAAATTGGGTTAATTAGAGCTAATTAGGAAGCCATCCAGAAAAACAATCAACCCCCCCATACACACACAGTTCGAGAAATGCTCTTATTGTTAAATTCCACTCTATTGGGTCCATTAAAACCAATGGCTGAGTGTGCTAATACCATCGTCAATAGTGGCTCGGCAGCATGTGGACTTCAGGCACAATCAGCAGTTCACACACTGTGTATTTGTAAGAGTATGCAGACTGTTTTTAATTAAAAACTGTGGACAATAAATGCAGTCTATCTTAACACCAAACTATCATGACAGTGAGTCTCTGAGTAAATCTACAGACAAATCAAGTTTCACCAAAGATGCCCTCATCTCCACTTACTGCCTCTCATCTAGACTTCAAAAACCTGTACATCCAGAGACTGACCTCCTTGTGCTCCTTCCTGCATTTGAGTGCTGTGACAATATCCTGGTTGGGACGTGTGGGCATGGTCTCAGACTTGATGACTTTGGGTGGTGGTGGAGGGGCTTTGAATACACCATCATCTTTATGGGTGTTGCTGTCTTTGCTGCTGCTCGATAAAACGGCCTGAGGAAGAGGGAGGAGAAACAGGGCTCCGATTTAAGTCTCAAAATCTGTTTAATGACATGTCTGCGAGATTTAAGTACAGCTGAACAGTCTGTTAAGCACACAATCGTTTAATGAGTGTTGTTAGCAGATGTCAGATGAGGCAGTGCAAAATTCTCATTTCAAATCTCTGTTGATTAGGTTTTACTTTCCATGAATATAACTCCTAGAAATATTTGAGATTTTCTGACATGTTTGCAAATATTAGAACAACACATTCACATGACAAGTAGTCTCACCGGAGCAGTTTGAGATCGGGACAGTGGAGGTACAGGTAACTCATCAGCCTCAGGTTGATTCCAGTGACGAGCATTGTACACAGCTTTAGCAGGAGACTGAAGCAAAAACAATCGTTTTTTTCACACATTTACATCAGGAGCAAGGTAATTTACTGGAAGTAATGCTTAGGCATCAGACACACATAATGCTAAACTAATATAACAAATATAATATTTTTATTCAGGCAAATGTCAAGCTTAGTCAGTAAGACCAGACCATATAAAACACAGATGGACTTTAGTCATTGTGGCCTTTAAGGAGATAAAATAGAGAACTATATACCATATTAATAACACAAATTTGATATTTTAGTTTGCACTAATAAAAAGATGTGAGCTCAGTATTTATTATTAGTACCTTTTTTGGTCCACTGAAGATCTTTTTGGTACCACTCCCAAACTCCTTGGATTTATCACTTGGCTTCCCAGTGCGCGCTTTTTGTGACTCACTGGGACTTGAGTCATCAGCAAAATCAAAAGCATCTGTTACGAAAATAATAACAGTAAAATATCATGCCAGAAGATGTCATGTGGTGTCTTAGGAAGAGGGAAGAAATATCCATCTTTTATTGAACTGTTTACCTGTGTTGCTGCTGGCCTGGCTGTCCTGAGAATCACTGGTGTGCGGACTGTCCACACTGGTGCTCAGAGCGGCCAAAGCTTTCTTGGCTTTCTTATCTTTGGCGCGAGGACTTTCGTCATCACTGTCACTCTCACTGAGGTCGTCAAAGCCAAAGTACTTGATCTTGTAGTTACTTTTACCTGCTGTGACACTTTCTGAACCCTCCTCGCCCTCCTGCTCTTCTTTATCTTCAAAACCAAAGAACTCAAGCTTGCTCTCGGTCTTGGTTTTCTTGGGCTTTGCTGGTACTGGCCTATACCTTTAAAAGAAATGTATTTTATTATCTACTGAGAAACAGCAATAGAGAAATTTAAATGTGGGAAAATAATTGAATAAACAATCAATAACGTATTGTGGGTATATTCTTTACCGAACATGTTTGGGCGGCGGAGCATCTGATTTCTTCTTCATCTGACCTGCATCTCCAAGGTCAGCGGGGGTAGCAGGGGCAACCAGTTCGTCCATGCTGCGCTCTATTGAGTCCTGGATAGTGACGTTACACACAGACACACATGAGGGATGCAGCACAGTGTAGTCCCGCACCCTCCCTCCCCCGCCCCTGCCCGCGGGCTTGGCTGCTGTAGTAGTGGCTTTGGCAGCAGTACTACTTGAACTGGCTGAAAGGACAGTGGGGGATTTATCTTGTGAGCTTGCTGTTTCATGAGCATAGTTGCTATTGTTGTTTTCAGCAGACTCAGAGCACATTGTGTTAGCCCGATTAGGCCTCTGGTATTTCTTGCTGTTTGAGGCCCTGAGGGTAAAAGGAGATGGGGGAATATTGTCGACTGGTGGTTCTGGTGGAGGCTCTGTAGCGGTTTCCATTTCTGTGTTTGTCATTTCTTCTGGTGGCAGTTCATCAAAAGAGGAAGGAGCAGGGAAGTCTCTGCTGCCTCCTGGAGCATTCATGGACAGTGTGCCATAAACAGAGGTGTCTGTGCTCGAAGAAAAAAGGAACTTCTGAGTTGCTGAATTATTTTGATTATACGAGGAGATGGTGTTTGAAATAGAGGACACAGTTATGGGCTTCTGGCTGCTATCAGGTCCAATTTTATACCAGGGCTGATTGGTTTTAACAATTACAATTTTCTCGTCTGGTTTAGTCTGGTCTGTAAATAAACAAGACAAAATTAAATAGCTGCATTTTGAGAAATGTATTATGATCTTTTATGCTATTCAAGGTCACCGGCTACTTATTGTGGTATGATTACTTACTTGTCAATGTAGTAGTTGAGATCTTAGAGGGCGCCACCACAGCTGGTGTGATAGTGCTCTGATGCACTGTTGGTCTGTTTGTGACATCTGGTTCACTGACATTTGGCTCTGAGCTACTGTGAGAAGTGACAGTCTTTGACTCATCATCACTGTCAAAACCAAATGGGTCTTCATCACTGTCACTCTCCTCCAGTCTAGGTCTCTTCGAAACATCTGCAACATCAGATTTTAGCACCGGCCTTTTGGCACCAAGATGGGCCTTGTATGTTGTCTCCCCCCATTTGGTGGATAAGGTGGGCTTTCGATTGGAAAAGACTTCATCAAATCTTGAGTTGGCCTCTCCTCCTTTGCGGTTGTATGTTTTACCAAATCTGGATGTCATTTTGCCTTATGTTACATATTCTCTAAAGCAGAAAAAATATACCAATACCATGCGTTATATACATTGCTACATTCAAGCTTTTCAAAACATAAACATCATCTTTTTGCCGATCTCATTAAGAAAATTATTTCTACTCCAATTTGTAATCATTTTATTCTGATAATTTGCGTGTTTTAAGAATAATGTAATAAGATGATAACCATCACAGCTGGTAAAACTACAAAGTTAAAATTGGAGCAAAAAGATTTGAACTTTTAGCCAGAACTACACAAGTGTTAGCAGTAGCAGTTAGCATTGTTTGTATTATCAGTGATCGAGCGCGGATAATGCACTCATTTGGTAGCATATTAAATAAAATAAAAAGGTAAAGTAATACTATTTTAAGTTGTTTTGGGTGGCATGTAGTTTATGCTTTACGCTACAGTTAAACTGTTGAGGCCTGTTAACCTTAGCTAGATCTTTCACGGGTTGTAAACTTATGATAAACTTAACATTAGCTTCGACGCTATGATGCTAACAGTGCCGCAGTAGTAACACTTTACTTCTTTTACTGACTATATTCTCCGCACGTATTTCATAAGTTGGGTATGCGTGTGTCCAAATAGTTATCTTCGTAGAATAAAACCAACTAAACACAACAGCAAACACAGCATTACCTTTAAACTCAAGTGGGTAGCTAATGGTCCGCTTGTTTCTTAGCCAGCCGGCTAGGCCTTAGCTCGTAGTCGCGCACAGATCAAGCGGGTAAAGTCCGTCCAGCGCTCCAAAAACTGCTCTACATAGTCATACTTAGCTGAATATGTTGAAACGATTGCAACAGAAGCCGTGTATAGTCGGGCTAGAACGCCACTTGTACGCTAAGATCTAAACATACCACATAATCCAGAGTTTTTGTATTTAGTAGTTGTAGTGACGGCCATTAAAATCTCCCCTCCCTCCTCGTTCCCAGGCTAGACTCCCGTGTCGTGTGCTTCGAGATTGGAACTGACCAATGAGGTTTTTGTATGATTGAGTAACACTGCCTCTGATTGGCTAGGTGTTTGAAAACAAAATAAACGATAGAGGGCAGCACAGGACCACTTGTGTTTTAGTTGAACCAGTGCCAAGGTTTCTATGGGGGAACTGTTCTGCAATGTCCAAGTGTGTCCAAATCAAGCAAGCAGAGCAGGCCGTATAGGTGTACAATTTGCTATAGAGACAATTGTTGCTCTCTTCACAAAGTGCATATTTTACTTCATGTATGAGTTAAAGTAAAAAAAGTTAAAGTCAGTTAAATAGGCTAAGGCTATAAGAAAGATCCAAAGCCACTTAGCCAGTTTGTTATTAGCCATCTGGATAGCTTTTCCACATTGCATCTTAAAATGGAGCATATTGTCAATGTCAGTGAGCATATCGTAGCTGAAAGAGATATAAGTTCCACTTGCTATATATACCTCAATGGTTCCACCATGGTTTTATGACTTGTTGAATTCTTATGTAATACTGCAATATTTGGAAAAGATAAGATTAATTTCTGGACCCAGAGTTCAGCATGTGTGTGTAGCCTACAATAATAACACTTGCATTTACCGGGTCACAAAGATGTCATCAAGATGTGGTGAGGTAATGCATATGCTGTGGGTGACTCATGGCTTTTAGCTCATGCGTTGGCAGTTTGGCATTTGTGAATTCATAAATCAATTCTACTCCAACAACCCAATTCTACCATTAAAACACAATTTATACAGAGACAGGGTTAAGAGGAGCCAATTGTACATAAACTTATTGTATATGAGAGGTTGTTAAATTGAGAATTAATTAAAAGTAGAAGTAGCAAATGCAATTCTGGAGCAGAACCATGAGATGGCAGCAGCTCTTAGTTGAAGTCACCCAATACAAAACAGGCACACACGCATGCACGGATGTACGCCAATGGACCTCCTGGTGGATGTACAATATAGGCTACAAATGTTCATAGGTCTTGTGATAATATTTTTAAATTTTGCTGAACCTTATCTTCCATAGGCTGAGGCAAAAGGAAAGAGGTAGCCTGTTCAGAAAGTCTACCAAGCTCTGCACTTTAAATTTGAAACAAAAATGAATTTATCATGTTTTAAAATAAATAATTGTTCAGACGGCACAATTAGTCACATTTTATGACAATAACAATGTACAATCAACAATGTACAACCAAATCTTCTTGTTCGTCTTTGTTGCTTCCAAAAATGCATGTGGTTTGAAAGCCTTGTACAGAGATATGTAGTATTCATTTGAGGCCCACATCTGCAACCACAGCACCATGGGTCAAATCGCTGTTTGGCTCGCTCTCCTGCCTCTGAGGTCAGCCTCCGAGCCCCTGCCCCAACAATCACACAAGACTACTATCAGGTCCATATGAAAGCAATAAAACAAATCTAAAGCAGATCCCAATTGGTTTTAAGTCATGAGTAACAGTTAAGCAAATATGGCACACACTGTAAAAGAATAGTGTAATGTCTCAAGATGCGTGTGTGTTTATGTGGAAAAGCCAATGGAAAGGTTTATGTCAAAACAGAAGAAGCTAAACCCTTTATTTTCTTCTCCGTTTACATCACATAATCAAGAAGTATATTTACAGTACGTAAGTGAATGTGACAAAATATGGTTTATTCATATATTACCCAGACATTGTTGAAATTGTTTTAAAATTGCAGTGGGGGGCTTGACTGGGAAAATTCCATATTTAAAAAAAATGTAAAACAATAACAATCAATATGATAATTAATAACCAACATCTTTAGTCTTGACCAAACAGTAGCTTTGATCAAAGCATAAAGCAAAAAACATAAAAGTACAGTACGTTCATTAGTCATCTCATAGTCATTTCTTGTAAGGCCACAATTTTCCTGGATGCATAGTGCCAGGTATGTCAGAAGCACCCTCTCCAGTAAAAATATAAGGTCCACCGGTGTTAAGTAAAAACTGCAACTCCAGTTTATGTGCTGTAGGCCTCAAGGTAAAGGATCAATGTCCATCGGAACAACAGTGAGGATGGCGTCTTCGTTTCCACGGCGCACAACTACTTTTAACGCGCTGTCTTTCTTGATGGCTGCGCTGACATCCGTGGCTGAAGAGATCCTCTGTCCATTGATTGAGATGATGACGTCATGCTCTTTGAGTCCCCCACTGCAGGAAAAAATCATTTAGAAAGAGTTTGAGGAAAGTCAAAGTATTCCATCAAGCAGACGTCATCTGGTAAAGTTATCTCAGCAGATGGTACCCATATTACTAACCATACTCATACTAGCATTATTAAAGTTGATTTTTATTAGCTGTCCCAGTGAGGTCATGTTTTTGCAGACATTGGTACACTATTTTGTAATTTTTTTATTTTGGGATTCTGTACCATTGTAAGGTAAGGCCAAACATACTGCATGATAGAACCAATGCCCTAGCATAAGTCTTTGCTCTGATCCATTTTAAATGTTGATTAGTAAGACAAGTTAGTGAACTTATTACTTCCTTGTTTGGTTTATTGTATTCTATCAACCTTTCGAAAGTTCCTTATAGGTTTGTTTGTTGGCTTGGCTCAACAGATGAAAAGGCCCAAAACACAACACTTGCAAAATAAAGCAACCTAATATGGGCTTATATTTTGCACAAGTACGTTAAATGCTCTACACACTTAGCCCAGATGTTTTGGCATGTGAAAGAAAACCTTCAGTTAACATGTGTTCAACATTCAAGCATTTTAATGAAGCTGTGATGATAGGGGAATCATTGCACAGTGAGGGCATAGTGCTAAGCCATAAAACACGGTGGGCAAAACACCCACACGTAATAAAGAAAACAATGTAGTAAACCTGAAATCACACACACGCCAAAGCATTTATAAGCAGGAGAATCAAACACTTTTCTGTGTAATTACAGCCACATGTAAGCAAGGCCTACCACACCTTCGTTTTCACCCATCTGCTTAACTTTGTATTTATTTAGTTCTGCATGCTTAACCCCCTTAACAGCACACATGAAGATAGATTATAGCTAGCGGTAACATTTGCAACATATAAAATACATCAGGTCCAAATAGATGAAAGTCTAGCATTGAAAATACCATAAAGAAAACCACAGAATGTTAATAAGAGAAAAGGTTAAACAGTAGGTACACTGTTATATGAAGCCTATAACTACAGTGAGCATGCTCAGTAGACAGCAAAAGTAAAACCACAGCCTCCATCCATGGGGTTTGAAGAAAATAGCTGAGCTCAGCGTCTCCCAGGCCCCACTTTGCTGGAGTTGTGGTGGTGTCTGATTGGAGTGGGCGGCCATTGTGGGAGGAGAGGGGCATTTAGGCACTCCAGGCATGCCTAAGTGATCCATGAAGTGTATGTTCTAGCAAGACAGGGTAGGAGACTGTGTAGGTGTCATAGTGCACATGACATTGGGAGAAACAGGAAAAAGGAAATGAAATGTCATGTGTACTTGGATATGAGGAGAAAGCAGAGGATTGTATGAATTCAGAGCAGTTAGCAGAGTATTGCTGGAATTAAGTTAGATGTTAGACTGAAGATTTATTATATACTGTATTATATAGGTTAGAAAACAATGGCAAACTTACACTGCAGCTGGTGTCTTTGCAATAACTTCCATAACATACGCTCCAGACGTGATATCAGGAAAGTCTTTGTGTCGCGTTTTAAGCTCTTTTGCAAGACTTTGGAAAAAATAGAAAGAAAAGCAACCATTAATGCAAAGCTGACAGAGTAGAAATATGTTTTAGTTGACTGTGGGTAATTGTATGACGTACGCTGGTGTGAGAGTCATCATCCTCACGCCAATATATTTTTTCTTTGCAGCTGTCCTCCCTATAGATCAATGAAAATGACATATACAAAGGATTAGAGGAATGTGGGGACAATATTTCAATAACTTTAATATTACCTATGACAGATAAATAGTGTCATTGTGTCCCCAGTCGTACATGCACCTTACAATAGAGTTCATGTGTGAATTCTGTCTTCATAATGCAAGTGAATTCAGAAATGCTTTCTAGCTGTTTTCTTTCTGGTGTAATAAGCAGCCAAATACAATATAAGGCAAAGAAGAAAGAAAAATCGAAATGAATAAATTACCTTCTGAACTGGCATCTACACTAGTTACCTGTGCCATAATTCTCATAGGTAAATGCTGGGAAATGACTCACAAGACTAGAAGTGTACCTAATAAATCTATCAAAAAACCACCAGCAGGGCTGATCTGTTGCATGTTAGCCAATTGTATTTTGGATTCAACTCTTAAGAGACTTTTACCAAAATCTGCTTCCAAGATTCTGAGTGAGTGATTCAATGAAAGAAATAACGTGATAGAGGTAATATGATATGTCAGCAGGACGCGGTACCTCTGGACTGCCTGTCATAGGATTCTGCCAAGAACTGTCGGATCTTGTCTGAGGGGATGGCAAAGGAGATGCCAGCTGTCACTTTTAATGTGTTGATCCCAATTACCTCACCGTCCTAATAGAGCAAAAGTCAACTTAGTGAAGGGTAACAGGTGATCCAAAAACTCATTATCATATTTTCATGGCATAAGTAGAAATTAAAATGAAAAGCTCTTACCAGATTTACAAGAGGACCTCCGGAGTTACCATACTGAAACAAAAATATATAATTATTTTGAATGTGTTTGCACAGTATAATGCTTTATTATGATATATGTATTTTTACATTAATAATGGCATCAGTCTGGATATAGTCCATATCTGAGTTACGAAGGCCCAGCTCTCTGCCTCCTCGCTGAGTAGTGCTGACAATTCCTGTCGTAACTGTGTTTTGGAGTGAAAATGGACTGCCGATAGCAACCACAAACTCTCCTGGTCTCAGATCAGATGAGTGCCCCAGTAATAAGACAGGGAGCTTAGTCTGAGAGGGGAAAATAAAGAGACAATATGTTAGATCAGTGGTGTTAAGCTAGTCCAATTCCCAAAATCTAACTTTGAGTTGAGTCCAAACCAATTTTATTATTAGTGTTATTCTAATAGTAGCTTTTGCCACATGTATTTGGAAACTGTTTCACCATTGCATTTAAGACAGAACAGTCCTTGGGCTTTAGATAAGGTAAATATTGAAACTATACGCAAGTGTGGCCCACTTTTGGGTCCCCACAGCTATTACGGTATTAAATGAATTACCTTTTAAATCAATGTTTAACTTAAAGCTTAAACTTTCCTCACGTAACAACTACTGTGATTTATTCTGTATATATTCTGAGTCCAACTTTCGGTTAGTTGCCATGAGATGTTTACGTAAACTCAGACTCATTTGGCCACAGTGCGATGACTAATCTATTCTGAATAAGTGTTAATTTTAGTGAGTTTTACAGAAGTACTATGACCAAGGGTTTTATGAGTGAACACTGGCGAATGGAAAATTATTAACCAAGTACCCACTCAATGCTGGATGGCTCAACTCCCACATTTTTCTAAAGAAGTAAGTAAAAGCCAAACGACTCATTATGCTAACAACACAATCAGGTAGTGGACACTGTTTAGAAATCCTTTAATGGAAATCAGATGCCTAGAGGTCACACGTGGAAAACGTGACCGATGTACACAAATGACTAACCATGCTTTGTAGTCTGGGACCTAGCTACAGTGAGTGACTCTCCTCTGCAGACAGACACAGTATGGATATTTTTTAGTGACAGTTTCCGCTTTTTTGAATGAATGAAATCATCCACTTTGGGCAAGCCGCAGTCATAACTCACACATCTCCACACAGTGTTTTGAGCCTGTAGCACAGACAGTACCCACACAATCTTATGTCAGGGAGCCACGACTGAGGAAAACAGACCAAGTGTAGAGGGCTGCACACTCAAGATTATAAATAGAAGACGAGGGGTACAAACTCAGCTGGTGCACGGCCAATAGGACCTGAAACTACACATAAATAAGAGACGCAGAAATAGCATGTATATTACAACACATCGTCATTATGTGTTCCCATAAACACACATGACAGAGCAAGCCCACATATCTTGACTCATGCATGTTGATACATTTGTCTTTGGGGATGTTTTTTAAAGTATGACAAGAAAACCCAAAGATAAAAAAAAACATCTAATAAAATAGAAAGTATTGTCAAAGAGATTAACTAACAAAAACTTGATTTGTGATTTAAAAATAGATGGATGCCACATAAGTCCCAAAGGGGTCAGTTATGGAAGAAAAAAGGGGGGTAAATAATAATCACTTCTCTGGACTTTTGGTGTTGTCCATTGTAAATTTAAGAGTTTTGTAAATGACAAAAAAATGGTTTAAATGAATAAAACATGTCCGGCACGTGCCAAAGCTCACAAACAGACACCTAACATGCTGCAGACAGAAAGCTGCTTGACTTTCGTTCCTTCTTTACATTCCATAAGAGATAAACCAGATGGAGACAGGAAGTGAGTAAACAGCTGAGTGTGGGTACGTGCGAGTGTGTATATATGTGTTGTGTGTGTGTGAAAAACATAAGCAGTAAACCACTGTATGCTGCACTGTAAATATACTGTATCTTGTCTCCTGAATCTCTTGCTTGCACGTAATACATTGTACATAAAGGTTTGCTTTACCACCAATCCCATTATATTCTGATCAACTTACAGTCCAGAGATCATATGACCATAGTGCTGACAGGAAAGAAGCAACTACTGTATTTTGTATCATTCAGGCATAGTGCCAGTAATAGCTCACCAGGTAGCACACAGCACTTTTGATTCTCAATTTAATCCGTATCATTTTGTCATAGTATCTTGCCAGAAAACTGTCAAAGTTTTAACGATGATGAATAAAACAGGAGGAAGAAAAACTATTTAAAACCGCAAATGAACCCAACCATTTCACACACAATTATTTACACCAGTATAAAATAATGTACTGGATCTATAATATGCTATGCTATATATAATGCTTGTATGGGAAGGTTTAGCTCTACTCGGTTCCAAATACTTAACACTCTTTTATGACTCCATACTCCCATGGTATACAGAAACTCACAATGCATTCAGAAAAGTCATAAGTGTGAAAGAAAACATTGGCCAAACACCACCTATGTGACAACAAACATTGAACATACAGAAAGCAAACCTTGTCAAACAGCACTTGCTTACATATCACTTACTAATCATACACTCAGCAATATAGAATGACTGGTGGAAAATCATTGCACCATGTGAGTTGGTTGTTGCTGGCCACCCAAGTGACTCACCCTGCTATTTCTGCCAAAGGTTTTGATGCAGAAGGCAGCGTTACGTCCCTCCAGACACCGTAGCCACATTTAAAGGAGCAAGGTGAACAAGGGGGAACACCAAACACCGCAAACCACAGGAAGAGCTCAGGAATGCGAGGCCAACAAAACTCTTTGAAATTACGCCGGTTTCAGGCAATGAGGTGGTCTACTGCCAGAAACCATGTCAGGTCAAAGAACGCTAACATGACTACTATCTAGACTGGATGTTGTTCCTTGAAAAACTCCATGTTTAGTAACTGGACATTTTATTAGATGGGCTCGCCTGTGAAATAGCCAAGCACTCTAAAATATTGTAGAGAGTCAATGGATTTGCTCACTTTCGGTCAAGACAAACCTGCTGCAGTTCAAATCATGCATCAAAAGGAAGAAGAACTCATAAATGTATTATATACGTGATTTTTACATCGCAATAATGTCTAGGGTTAAAAGAAATGATTTGAAAGAGAAAGATACAATATCCAGCAAGTAGTGCTTCCAGAAAATAAATGTTGATGCTATAGGTTCGATACTGGTTTGAGAAAAAAGAAAAACATTATCTCAGATGCAGAGGGCCATCTCAACAAGTTGACAAAATATAAAGCATGTTGGCAAAAGTGTCATTTTATTGGGTAAAATTAGGTACAAAGTGTACAAAATCTACCTGGCCAGTACTGAGTGTAAGTTTGTAGGGAAGAAGAACTTTATCTTGTCTGTGACTCTCTGACACTGGCTTGTTTTCAAAGTGCTTAGAAGACAAGAAACACCAGATTAAATCTAGACAGTATAGCTTTGCTTGCTTCTACAGTAGACGTGATAGTTAGACAGCGAGACACCTCCACATTTTTTCTTGATTTCTCTACCTGCAGTCTGGAAGATTAGTGCGATTTAATCATGGCAAGGCTGAGGAGGGCAAAGTAGGAAGTATGAGAAAAAGCAATTGAGCATTAGATGAACGGACGAGTCACCTCTGAAATGCCTGTGGAACTGCTATAGAGATCTGACTTTGTTTAACTTTATAGGCTTCGGGGCTTGATGGGGTCATTGAAAAGCTATTACACTAACTACCATTTTACAGCTCAAAGACCAGGTGCAAACTTTACTTTGGTCAAGCAGGAATGGCAATTTTCTCAAGCACTGGAGTCTGTAAATGTAAACCCACGCAGATGGCACATGGGGCAGCCAGGAACTACAGAAACAGAGGCTGCTCAGGTTAGGTCAGCAAGTGACCAGAACTGTGTATAAGCTTGTCTAAACTGAAGTCACTTATGCTATCCTGTTTCCTTTACACTAAGACTTCAAAGCTGATAACACTTTTAAAGGTCCCACCAGTGAATTTCCTGAGTAACATATACCTTTGTGATCTTTGAAGGCTGGAGATAAAAAGGTGCAGGATTGAACTTGCTGTGTATCTGAAGATCAGGCCAAGAAGAAAGCAATAAGAGTGTGTATGTTAATGTATAGGACAAAGGGAGTCTCTTGGAATGCAATGGGAAATGTAAATAATAA
>JAVQKG010344983.1:0-15277 GCA_036025885.1 Hypseleotris bucephala | reverse complement strand
TAAGTTTGGGTAAAAAAGAAGTACCAGCCAATTGTAAATGCTTTATTTTTAAATGAACCATAAGCTAAAGAACAACATCTATTATTGCCCCATAACTGTTCTAATATTAATGACATGACAACATCTCCCATTTGTCAACAGTCCTTGTCAAAGAGCCATCAGTGATGCTGTTGTGTAGTATTAAACCACAAAGGAAACCCACAAATTTACAATTAAGGAAGTATACGCCATCATCATCAAACCACAGCCAGTTACTACACAACATACTTTATTAGGACATTAGTGGGGCACGTCATGTATCTAATACGGAAAAACACTCACTAGCTCAAACCAGTTCCATCAAAGGCAAAAACAAGCTCTGAATTTACTGCTAATTTTAATCATGAATTCCTTGTATATTTGTAATACAGTGAATAATTGTATTTTATTAGTTCCTGGTATATAAGCCAGGATATATTTGCAGTTACAGAAATATTAGTGGGAAAGTTAAAAACAAAAGTGGATGCTAAAAGTAAATGCAAAGTTTTAGGTCAGTCTTCCTGCAATAGGTTTATCAAAAAAATGCTCAGTGCTATATTTTATTAATAAAAAAAAAAATCAGAATCACACCATCACACTTATCCAAACTATTGGGTCTGAAAATTAAACACTGTTATGACAAAAAACATTATGCATGTTTTATTTTATTCAGATAGACTTTTTCTACCCTTTTTCTTTTTTGCATGTGACCCATTCTTTTGCTGGTGGGGCAACCTCTGGTGGTTGATTGGTAGGCCAACTTTAGGGGGACAATGAGCCTAAATGAATTGTGCATGTTTTTAAGTTACTGGAAGAAGCCAAACCAGGGAAAAAGGCAAGAGAACTGAACCAAGGATCTTGCTTGTTAATCACTTCCATGCCACTAGTTGTAATTGCCATTTTGTCAGATACAAGAATAATACAGCAAACAGGCATAATCTAAAAAAAAAAGTTAATTTTTACTGCTACAACTTTTATGGACATGTTCTAGTTTGAAGCACAGATGTCAGCAGATGTGCTCATTAGGAAAAGTCCCTGATCTGCAGCTTCATGTTGGAGACGAGTGACTCATGACGTGTCGGCTGCAGCGTCACAGCCCACAGTCACATATACTCGCCTCAAAAAATAAACATGGATTTAGGCACTTCCAAAACTATAAATCATTTAGAGGATCTGACTTTTTACTTCTGTATATCACTCATATTGCAGTTGTCAGTGCATTAAGACATTTTTGAGATTAAGGAATATTACACCAGTAGAGTGCAGGGAATGAAGAAGTAGATGCCACAAGATGTCAACAGCAATATCACAAGAATGAATGACATCAGTCTCATGGATCTAAATCAAAGCAACCTAATCAAAGAAATAAACTAAATCTAAAGTTATCTTTGGATGACATACAGGCAGGATTTTTCACAGTAACGACTTAGCTAACGTCTCAATTTCTTTCACTGTTCAACTAAAAATAAAAAGTGATGCTTCTTATATTAATTCTAGCAGAAAGTGGAGAAAAAATGTACTCCTTTGAAGGACAGATTTGTGGTGCATGGTAACATTATTTGAGTACACTTTTACTATATCACTATTGTGGTTGTACATTAAGACATTTTGAGATTAAGCCATATTACACCAAATGCCAAGCAGTGAATGAAGAAGTAGATGCCACAAGATGTCAACAGCACAAGAGAAATTTACACCTTTAAGGGAGGAACTTGATTAAAGAAATAATCTAAATCTCCTGATCACATTCAGGCAGGATATTTTCACTGACTTTGCTGACAACTTCATCTAATTTGTTCCGTGTCCAACTAAAAATAAAAAAGGAATGCATTATATACTATATTTTGGTAAAGGTGGGTGGAAACTGTATTTCCTTTTAACGACAGAAAAGACCAATGTGTTGCTTTAAAGGTGTAACCACAATAATTTGCCATGTTTGGTCAAATCTCTGCAACAATTGTTTATTTAATTGTGTACAACTTCCTGCCCGAGTAAAATGATGCTAGATCAACTGTGACGCTCACTACCTGTTAGGTAAAGCTAAATGAGTATATTTTGGAAATTCCCCCTAAGCTTCTTTGAGTGAAGTATAAGATAGAGTGGGAGGGCTGAGGTTTAAAGAAGGCGGGTGTTAAGTGACTAACAAACTGGGAGCCATAAATACAAGGTCCACAACCCCATGTTTTATAGCAGAAAGACAACAAGCTTTGGACAAGTTCAACTCAGAAGCTGAAGTGCCATTTTTGAAGCATTTTGCAGCGACCTGTAGCTCTTACAATGAGATGCTCAACTTTGTTTGTGTGTGTTGTGTTGGGAGTTTGTATGCAGGATGGATGGGCCATTCCTCTCAAGTCAGTCTTTGTTAAGTTCCCTGGAGACATCATCAAAAACATGACGGATATGGAGCTGGCAGAGGTAAGAAGCAGATTATATCTTTTGTCTTACTTAAGTGAAAAAATGTTCATGCAAAATAATATACTGTACCTAAATGCTGACAGAGCAATAAGAAGATTGAACATTTAACTATTAATTTTGTAATTTAAAATACAACGTAAGCTCTTGAAATAAAATGTTTGCATTGTCATTTTTTCCCTAGAATTACTTGAAACGATTTGGCTACATGGAGTCTTTGCAGCGCAGTGGTTTTCAGTCAATGGTGTCCACGGATAAAGCTCTGAAGCGGATGCAGAGGCAGATGGGTTTGAAAGAGTCTGGAGAACTGGATAAAGCTACACTGGACGCTATGAAGAGACCCCGCTGTGGAGTCCCTGATGTTGCCAACTACAAGACTTTTGATGGAGACCTTAAATGGGACCATCATGATGTGACTTACAGGTCAGTTTGACAATACTAAAAATGTAAATTAAAATGATCTTTGTGTACCTTGAAAAATTCAAACTCATTGTTGTTTTGTTGTTCACCTCAGGATCCTGAACTACTCCCCGGACTTGGAGAGCTCTATCACTGATGACGCATTTGCCAGGGCCTTTAAAGTCTGGAGTGATGTGACCCCTCTGACATTCACTCGCCTCTTTGATGGGACCGCTGACATCATGATCTCCTTTGGAAAAAAGGGTCAGTATTTGTCATTTTCTCACTGTTTTTGTTTTCATGTTTTGGAGAAATCTAATAGTCATGCTCATGTTGTATAGATCATGGAGACCCATATCCATTTGATGGTAAAGATGGCCTCCTGGCTCATGCCTATCCTCCTGGTGAGGGGCTGCAGGGAGACGCACACTTTGATGATGATGAGCACTGGACTCTGGGAAAAGGATCAGGTTTGTAAAACGACAGAGGACATTGTCTCCATCTAGTGTTGTGTCAGTAGATTACAATCTATCTGTTTTTTTACTTTAGTTGTGCAGACAAGGTATGGGAATGCAAATGGTGCTCTGTGTCATTTCCCCTTCATTTTTGAGGGTAAACCCTACACCACATGTACCACTGAGGGACGAACAGATAATCTGCCCTGGTGTGGCACTACAGCTGACTATGACAAAGACAAGAAATATGGCTTCTGCCCAAGTGAACGTGAGTTTGACTTTAAAAATGTGTATATAGATATATAACTGTGTTCATATGTAAAGTAACTTTATCTTTTTACTTTATTTCAGTGCTGTTTACGTTTGGCGGTAATGCCGATGGGGCAGAGTGCGTCTTCCCCTTTGTCTTTTTGGGAACAGAGTACAACAGCTGTACCACAGAGGGGCGCTCTGATGGCTACCGCTGGTGTGCCACCACATCCAACTTTGACAAAGACAAGAAATATGGATTCTGTCCCAATCGTGGTGAGTGAAGAAACCACAAAAGCATAAACACAGTTGGGTGCTGTTGTTTTGTAGCTAATGTTGTTATGTCTTGTTTATGCAGACACTGCTGTAATAGGTGGAAACGCTGAGGGTGAGCCCTGCCACTTCCCCTTTGTGTTTTTGGACAAAGAATATGACTCCTGCACCAGTGAGGGCCGCTCCGATGGTAAACTGTGGTGCGGTACCACAGCCAGCTACGATAAGGACCAGAAATGGGGCTTCTGTCCCGACCAGGGTAAGTAAAACGCATACATGCATGTTCATTACATTTCTATGCTGCGCCACTCACTTGAATAAACATTTTACCTTTTTCTTTTTTATTCCAATGTGTTGCAGGTTACAGCTTGTACCTTGTAGCAGCCCATGAGTTTGGTCATGCACTTGGTCTGGACCACTCCAACATTAGGGATGCGCTGATGTACCCCATGTACAGCTACATAGAGAATTTCTCGCTGCATGAAGACGACATTGAAGGCATTCAGTATCTCTATGGTATGCTTAAGACAATCAACATACAGGAATCCAAATACAATTATCTTAATCATGGTGTGTTGTATTGTCTTTTTAGGCAGCAGAACAGGCCCAGCTCCAACTCCTCAGCCGACCCCCACCACCACAGACTACCCCGACACCGCAGAGACCGACGAGACTGAAGCCACAGAGGAGCCCACAGTCATGACAACCACACCCACCACTACACCAGTTGACCCAGCCCTGGACGCCTGCAAAATCACACAATTTGACACCATCACTGTGATTGAAGAAGAGCTTCATTTCTTCAAAGATAGGTAAGATAAAAAAGACATTGTAAAAATCACTGTATCAAGTTACAGATTAGATCATTTATAAGCATATTTGTTTGCAGACACTACTGGAAAATGGCCAGCAAACAAGGAAAACTTATGGGACCCTTCCTTACTTCTGAAAAATGGCCAAATTTACCAGCTGTTGTTGATTCTGCCTTTGAAGACGTTTTAACCAAGAAAGTGTACATCTTCTCAGGTACTACATTAAGAATTTCAAACAAACAAGAGTAACTTCAGGCTATGCTGAGAAAGGCACTTACCCAAATTATTTTCTAGGTTCCCAGTTCTGGGTGTACACTGGTAAGAATGCCCAGGGTCCACGAAGCCTGGAGAAGCTCGGCCTTCCAAGCGATGTCCAGAAGATTGTAGGGGCTCTGCAACGAGGAAAAGAAAAAGTCCTGCTTTTTAGTGGAGAAAACTTCTGGAGGTGAGTAGAATAGCAAACAAATTTCAAAATGCAAACCTGTCTCTTGTGACATTTGGATTGCAAAAAGTTCATGTCTTTTAACACACTGTTTTCTCTCTCTTTTTTTTTTGCATGTTCCAGGCTTGATGTTAAGACCCAGAAAACTGACAAAGGTTACCCACGCTACACTGATTCAGTCTTTGGAGGTGTTCCCAATGATGCTCATGATGTATTCTTGTACAAAGGTAAATAGCTTTTTGTTCAAATCATAAAAAAATTGAACCATTTAATAAATTGACATTTAAAATATAGTAATAGGCCTATACTAATATATTTTCCTGTTTCCTTGTTAGGTCACTTCTACTTCTGCCGCCAAAATTTCTACTGGCGCATGAACTCCCGAAGACAGGTGGACCGCGTTGGTTATGTGAAATATGACCTTCTCCATTGTCCGGATCCAGCAAGACAATACTGGGCTGCTTAAAAATGTGTTATCTGTACTATGTGGGAGCAAAGTATTCCTCTCTCCTGTGTAGGTGACTGGGAGAATGTAATGCCATTATTGTAAAGCACCTGTTATACAATGTTTGTGTGCTTCCTTGTGAGCAGTGGTAGTGGCTAGAACTACAACTGGACTGAAAACAATTCATCCCTTCGCCTACAATGTGACAATCTGTGAAGTCATAGGTTATGGCATCCTAAAATTACAATTCCATAACCCTAATTTATATGTAGTCCTGGTCAAGTCCAGATTGAATAATTATGTCTGACAGGTTCAGACTTAAATCTAAAGTATTGAATTATATATTTATAAGAGAAAAAAATAACTATAAATGTGTTCAATTGCTTGTGTTTTATATGTGTATTTCAGAAAATGGCAGATGCCTGTTACTTGCACTGGAAGGCAGTTTGTGTCTCCTTTATTTATGAAATATGTTTTTGTATACAATGTAAAACTTTCATTGCAATAAACCTTTCGCCTGGAATACAGCTGGCTAACTTTATTATTCAAATTAGGCCTAATCTATGTGGGGAAATATTGTAAAGACATATAACTACTTAAGTAAAATTGTGTATGTTAACGTAGCAATACAAATCACGGTTGTGCACACAGTTCAGGCCATGTTTTATGTAACTAAGTGTTGAGAATGTATAGGCTATCCCATATCCCAGAGTTGAAATTATCTAAACAAATTCACATAACCACAATGCTAAACAAGGACTAAACCAAGACAAAAACGAGTCTTCAAGACCAATTAAAAACAAGGCATGTTTAAATGATGACAGTGAGTCTGTGTCTCACATTCAAATTAGTCTAATTCCCTGTTTACACTTTATGCAAACATTCTATCTTATAATTACCCCTACAGCAAGAG
Source organism: Hypseleotris bucephala (assembly GCA_036025885.1). Classification (NCBI taxonomy): domain Eukaryota; kingdom Metazoa; phylum Chordata; class Actinopteri; order Gobiiformes; family Eleotridae; genus Hypseleotris; species Hypseleotris bucephala. The sequence continues at coordinate 8,859 of JAVQKG010344983.1, read as the reverse complement.
TGCCAAAGATACCTCTTCTGATGTCAAAGACCCCCCTGACACTTATTTAGACCCTCATTATAACCTGGTAAATACATGACCTGTCCCCTGTCCCACAAACTGCAAACACCAAGCCTTAACAGTATTACTCCGCAAACAATTGCGTCATACGCCTTCCACTCAAAACAATAGTCCTCGTGGTGCTTGTTTGTATCATATTTTCAGCTAATTTGAAAAGCGGATAACATATTAAAGTCTAACAAAGCATACCACGGGAGAACAAAATCGACACTTATATTAACCCCAGCCACGATGTAAACAAAAACCATAAATAAGATCCGGCTACAAGCACAGGAAGCTAGGAGAGGGTCATGGCGCCCGACTAGAAAGAAGCTTGAATTTTCTCTAACTAACAACGGCGCAGTTCGGAGCTTCTACTCAAAGAAATACCCCAGCTTTATATACACGGTAAGAGAAAAGAACGGTGGTTCTTGTTCTACAGACATAAACTGGTTTAATTTTCTTCAGGGGGAGTTTTCGGGCGGTCGGTAGCTCAGGCCCTTGAGGTCCCCAGTAGAGCTCTCAGATTATTGCCTGAGTGGAAAGCGGTGCTGCATAAAATGGCGCCGTGGAGCAGGCAGGGTGAAGGGCAGCTAGGCCCCTTCACTGCAGAGGGCTAGCACGGTCAGCCAGTAGTAACACAAACCTCATGCTTTGATTATCTTCCCATTTAATTACTCAAATTGCAGTGTGAGAGGTCCCGTGTTCCGAGATGTCGTCTGTGTTTTCACTACTATCAATGCTACTCAGAAAGCTAAAGGCTAACGTTAACACCATCAGTTCAAAGCAGCTAACAGCAATCTGTCTGACTCTGACCAGAATCACAAGAAACATAAACTTTCCCCGAACAGTACCTCCTGAGGCTGCTGTTTGTAGGATTGCATTAAACTAGCACATATGTCTATCGGACTATATGGTTGCCTCAATGCCCACTAATCTACTCTTGCATACCATTACCCACCCTTTTAATAAGCTACGAAAACACAATGGGTCATCAATGTTGAGCTGTGCAAATAAACAATACTATGTCAAACAATAATGGGCCGACCGAGAGTGAGTGGAATAAAATAAGATTTAGAATTTAAAGCTATTAGTTTGTTGAGAGATACTATATTTTTAAGTTGGTAGGCTTTATCAGAAATAATGACCAAAGTGACCAATATACATTTATAATACAAGGTCTGTAGGCTTACTGTTTGGTTCTAATGATGGGTATATGTTTTGTGCCAGTAATGGATTCAGAGGAGAATGAGGTGGAGAGCAGCAGTGATGCTGGTCCATCCGGGATGGAGGAGCCCTCAGAGAGTGGCATGGGCATGGAGTCGTCAGAGGCCATGTCTGCAGACAGCAGTGATGCTGCTGCCTCTCACACACAAGCCCCAGAGTCTGACTGTCATGTGGGACAGAGCTCAGAAGGGCTGGTGGTAAGCACTGTTTTGAATACTATTTATACAATCACTCTGTCTTGGTAGTATCTAAACACTTTTGATTTTTGAAGGTGTTTATTCCAGAGACCAGCTCTAGCACCGATGTCAGAGTGTCATCAGTGCACCTCCCAGACTCCTCATCAGTCGCTCAGTCCACCAGTGTGTCCAGTGTGTCCACGGTCACTCAGTCCGTGCTGGTCTCTGAGTCGGCCCAGGTGCTGGTCCACTCCAGTGCTGTGTCAGAAGGAGCCATGATGGTTTCTGACTCAACAGCCTCTACCTCATCGGATCTGGGCTCTGCCATTGACAAGATCATTGAGTCAACCATTGGCCCAGACATTATGAATGGTCAGTTTGCAGAGCCGAAATGCTGTCACTAATATGTTTTAACTGATATTTTATACCAGTCCTTTTCTGTTGCATTATTAGGCTGCATTGCTGTAACAAGTGCTGAAGATGGAGCAGCAGAAACAACTCAATATTTAATTCTTCAAGGACCAGATGATGGTGCGAAAAGGCCTTTAATTACTATTCCACTACCTGTATTTAAACATTTGTCAGTTTAGGTGACCATTTATATACCCGGTAAATCATATCTATTTTAAAATATTTATTTTTTTAATTTGTTACTAGGTGCTCCTATGGTAGCCCAGATGTCATCTTCAGCTTTGTCTGATCATATAGCCATAGAAGCTCTCAGTGAAGGTCCTACATCCACATGTATGAACCAGAGAGACTTGCAGCGAAACCTGGAGCCTGACCAACCAGACGACCAGCCAGGGCACTCAGGATACCCAGAGGACATGAGCAGTCAGCCTGACCAGCCTCAGCACTCTTCCCAGTACATGGACTGTAGTGCAGATGGCCCTGATCAGACCGGAGAGTCCTCGTCTTATGTGGAGTGTTCAGGTGAGGAGCCCGACCAGACCCGCTCCCAGTCTGGGTTTCCGGACTACAGTGGGGACAACAGTGACCAAGACATGCCCGGATACGTTGAATGCAGTGGAGCTGACTCAAACGCCACCAGCCATGGTCACTATGTGGTGGAGTGCAGTGCTGGATATCTGAAGCAGACTTTGCGCAGTTACATTGACAGTAGTGCAGACCACAAGGCCCAGTCGAGTCAGCAGTATGTGGCTGAGTACGGTGTGGAGTCTGCGGACTCTGAGCAGCCAGGGTGTTCTCAATATCAGGTCCGAGATGATGATGATGATGATGATGATGATGACGATGATGAACAAAGTCAGGACCCTGACCAGCCGCAGCACTCTCAGCAGCAGCCTCAGCACTCATGCTACACTGAAAACAGCAATGGTCCAGAGGCCTTGCTGTATGCTGACGAGAGCTCTTCTTCAGACCATCCCGTTGCAGACACAGCAGGTTCATGTGGTCTTCCTGAGGCTCTTGAATGTGGAGAGAGCCAACCTGGACCTTACATCAGCAGCAGTGGCACATACACCTCTCACTCAGAGCCTGAGTCTGCCCAGCAGTGCTCCCCCAGTCAACAGGAGCACCAAGGCTCCCAGGGCTCTCAGTACCTGGGTGGTGTCTCTAGGGAAATGGAGACATCCACAGTGGCAGAGGGCTCAGGGGCCCAGCCTCCTAATCTGGCTGAACTTGAGGAGATGATGGAAGTCGTGATTGTACAACAGTTTAAATGCAAAATATGTCCGTACAAAAGTGCCTCCAAAGATACACTTATTAACCACATGAGAGACAAGCACTTCAGACCTACAGGTAAAAATATAAATGGTTAAACATTAAATGAGACCCTTACTAGCAAAATTGGTGATTTTTATGTTTAATCATTTTATGTAAAGGAGACATGCCAAAGAAGCGCAAACGTGGACGACCCCCAAGGAGTGAGACATTGGCCCGACGTCAGGCTGAGCAGGAGCGAGCTGAAAAGATAAAAGCCGAACAGAAACAGGCGGAGCCTCAACCGGCTGTGGATGAGGAGGACGACATCGTGGACGCAGGTGCCATTGATGATCCTGAAGGTAAGGATCTTGGACCCTCCAAACATGGATGTGAGCCATACAGAACCAGAGTGACCCAAGTTTGATTTTAAAGCTAAAAAAATCAAATAATAAGTCTTTCTTGCAGAGGATAGTGACTATAATCCTGCTGAAGAAGACGTCAAAGGAAGACCACCTGCTCTGCTGAAAAAGCCAGCTCCACCTAGTTCCTCCTCTAAGGGGCGTCCCAAACGTAAAGTGGGTCGACCACGAAAGTACACACCTCTGGAGGAAGGATGTAGTGACAAAGGTTAGATTATACACCGATTATTTATAACATTTTAAAATAGTTTAATTTCTATATTTTTTTAGTTATTGTTTTCCGTAATTTGTTACAGAAGCAGAAAGTAGTGCTAAGAAGCCAAAAAACACTGAAGATGTGAGTGCACCAGAAGAGGCAAGCTCTTCAGGCCTAGATAATGGCCAGGCTGTATCGATTGAAGGAGATGCAGCAGAAACAGCAATAAGTCAGTCTGACTCCGAGAACAAAGATCCTTCTTCCATCCCACAACCAGAGGAGGAGTTCTTCCCACGAAAACGAGGTCGACCATCAAAACGCTTTCTAAGAAAAAAATACAAGAAGTATTTAAATCGCAAGTAAGTTTGAAACTATCAGTTTTAATACAGGTTTATAAGGATTTATAATTTTGTCATTTATCTTTTTAGTCGGTATTACAAATCCCTTAAACCTCTGCTGAGACCTCACAACTGCTGGATCTGTGGCTCACGGTTCCTCACCCAAGAAGATCTGCGTTTTCATGTGGACTCCCATGAAGGCAATGACCCAGAGATGTTCAAATGCCTGCAGTGCAAGTATCGCTGCAAACGCTGGTCATCTCTTAAAGTGAGCTAGAACCTGTAACTACTAAGTTAGTTCTGCTTTCTTATTTATACAACACTGTTAAAACATCATAATGCTTTACAGGAGCATATGTTCAATCACGAAGGCACAAAACCCTTTAAGTGTGAGGAGTGTGACTACACCAGTGTTTACAAGAAAGATGTGCTCCGACACTCAGCTGTGCACAACAAAGACAAGTGAGTTACAGCAGCAAACTAGTATACCCATTTTTCTTAACTAATCAGATTTTAGTACTCATTGTTTTTTTATTGTTTACAGAAAAAGAAAACCAGATACGGCAAGTTTTTGATCTTATATAAGATTTTTTTTTCTAGGCCAATCATTAATGGTTTAATGTTTGCAGGTACCAAAGGTGTCCGAGTTCCAATGCCCTATCTGCCACAAAGTTTATCCGCAGCAGAAAAGACTGACTCAGCACATGAAGACACACAGCGCAGAGAAGCCTCATATGTGTGATAAGGTCCGACCACAGCTGTTTTTAATACAACGTAATATGTGCAAAAGTGGCACATGTTTTATATACTACATTTGGTTTGAGTTGAATTCATGCATTTGTCTTTTAGTGTGGGAAATCCTTTAAGAAGAGATATACATTTAAGATGCATCTTTTGACACACATCCAAAGTCTAGGAGACAGCAAGTAATTCATTTCATATTCTCTTATGTAACTAATTTCAGTCTTGTTCAAAAAGTTTGTATTGCATTATTATTATTATTATTATTATTATTATTATTATTATTATTATTATTATTATTATTATTATTATTATTATTTACATATTTTAGGTTCAAGTGTGAGTTTTGTGATTTCACCTGTGACAACAAGAAGCAGCTCCTGAACCATCAACTGTCTCACACCAATGACAGACCCTTCAAATGTGAATACTGCAAATACACCACAGCCAAAGAGGAGTTTCTGGTCTCTCATATGGCCATAAAACACACAGGTGAGTGCCAGGAAGTGCAGGTGTCTTTCTAAGGAAAAAGTTGCTGGTTTAGTGGTTCCAGTTAATTCAGAAGGCTACAGTATATGGCGACATACATTACATAGATTTGAGGATGATGAGAAAGTGGATTGGGAACTAGAATAGTAGACTATGGGATAAGTGTTAAATAGTCAAAAAAAATATTTTTTTATCTCTAGGAGAGAAACCCTTCTCCTGCAACATGTGCCACTTCATGACAAAGCACCGTAAGAACCTGCGTCTCCACGTGCAGTGCCGTCACCCCGAGGCGTTTGACGAGTGGTCCTTAACTCACCCCGAAGAACCAATCCGAAAACGACGCAAGCCTTTCTTCACCCTCCAGCAGATCGAGGAGCTCAAACAACAGCATGAGAACACTCAGGTCTTGCAGAATACTGTGGTGAGTTTATTGTACAGTAGATGAACTGCATTTTATGTCACCCATATTTTGAAATTACTTATTGCTTGTTGCAGGTTGCTGTGGATCCCACAATACTTCAGGCTATAAGAGGGATGAAAAATGCCACTGTCGCTCACGATGCTTTAGGAAATACAACTATAATCTATGAACAAGGTTTGCAAACAAATATTTGTTTGGCATAAGCACTCTCAATATCTGAGAATAATAAGGCTATAAAAAAATCAATTACAAGTATAAAATTACCACTTTATTTGTAATTATTAATATTTTTATTTTGTTTTTTCAGGTGAATCTGGTGATGCCCTTGATCTGCTGCTGAATATGAGTAATGCTCGGGAGCTGGGTGGGGACTCTGTACAGGCAAGCCAATATCCACTACCCAATTTCTAAAAATAAACATTCAAAGGCAACAAAAAAGGTATAATATTTCCTTTCTTTTAGGTTGCCGTATTAAACCCAGAAAACCAAGAAGAACAAGGTATGTGGACTATCGCTTCTGAACCAGGGACTGCGTCTACAACCCCAGGTGAGACACAGAAGATCGTGACTGTCCATGTGTCTGAAAATGGTGAGACTGTTCTACAAGAGGCTTACGAAGCAGCCACCTCTGAAACAGTGGCTCAGGTCGCCATTGAGGCCTTTGAGGGCGGGGCAGACTTCAGTGTGGTGGAGCAGGCAGCTGAAGACGAACATACACAGAGGTACATAGCCCAAGTTCACACACCAAACTACATGTTGAAGATTTATTTATTTATTTTTCTTATTAACTTGGCTAATATTGTAATTGATATATTTCAGTAACAGCGAGAGTGAGAACATTTCATCTCAAGTCTCTGGATCCGAGAATGTGAAAGAGGAAAAATTCTATATCACATCAGCCCTACCTGAAGGTGTCCTGCAACAAGTTGAGGTAAATGGTCTTTCTTTTATTTCAATAGAGCACATATGTATTTTAATACAATACAAAATATTTTAATTTTAAATAAAGCAAAGTCAAGTCTAAATCCACTCATGTGGATACACAAAAGTCCATATTTTCAATGGGCAAATAGGTTCTTCCCACAGTGCCATTAGTTATTGTAGGCAGCTCAGCTTTCTGTGTCTTTAATTTATATGATGCTGTAATCTTTGGAGCTAAACCAGGTGAGTTACTAAGAATAAGCCAAGTTACTGGGCTTATATCACAATGACGAGACAACAATATATGCATTTCGGATCGGTTATTTAAATACACACAAAAAATGAATGTCATGCTCGCTTTACTTGTAAAACAACAAAATACTAAACCTAAAACATTTGTGCAGTAGTATAGATTTCCGTGTAAGCGTTTATATTCTCTAACCTCATTGATCTTCTTTGTTAGCTGAGCACTGATGACCCAGCCTCTCCTTCAGCTGTGTCCTCCCCGGGTCTTGCCACCAAAAGATTTTCCTGTCGCATCTGCATGGAGTCCTTTCAGGGGCGCTCTGACATGGAGAACCACAAGAGGGCGCACATAGACCCCAACACCTTCAAGTGTCATGACTGTAACTTCACATCGTCTTCTTGGCCTGAAGTGAAGGTATATTATGCTCTTCTCCACTTTTTTGTAGCCTTTCTTCAAATGTGATTGTCTTTCAGTGATGTATTTTATTCCCTTAGACCCATATGGAGCTCCATTCCTACTTGCGTCCACATAAGTGTCCCTACTGTAGCTTTGCCTCAAAAAATAAGAAAGACCTACGTCGACACATGATGACACACACCAACGAGAAACCATTTTCCTGCAAACTCTGCGGACAAAGGTTCAAATAAAATCAAATATTCTCAAATTTTAATATTATACAGGACGTATGTGACAAATAAGCAGCAAGCTCAAGTTTTTTCTAAGTGGCTTTATATGGATGCTGTTCTTAGGTTTAATCGTAATGGTCATCTGAAGTTTCACATGGAGCGCCTTCACAACCAAGACCAACCTACTCTCAAAACCAACACCAGTACATCTCAGACTATAATAGTGAACAGTGACGAGGAAGCTCTGGCCACTCTACAATGTAAGAAAAAAACAGGAAATGTCTTTATTTTATATATATATTTATTACTAGTCCATTTATTACACAAAGTTATTTTTTCTGTGGTGTGTTATAAACAGCATTGCAGGGTCAGTCAGTGATCACTCCAGAGTGTCTGCAGACAGAGCACATTATTGTTTCCCAAGAACAAGCTGAATCAGACCAGGTATGAGGTTTGCACTTTACACAGTATATTTATATTTAGATTATTTTATTATTTATTAATATATTCTGTCATTTTGATCAGGAGGAGGGCACATACATCCAACAGATCACCACCATTGATGGACAGGCAGTTCAGCATCTAATGGCTGGAGATAATCAAGTCACGGAGGTAAACAATTTAGTTTTAGATTCAGTTCTGTTTTTTTGTCTTAGCCTTTTTTATATTGTGCGACCCTATGACCTTACATATTTTTGTCTTTGCCAGGTTCAATACATCATTTCACAAGATGGAGTCGAGCACTTAATTCCTCAAGAGTATGTTGTTGTTGCCAATGGAAACCACATCCAGGTGCTTACTGTATAAATAGTCACTTCCTGGTCAATTGTAGTGTCAATGTAATCTAACTATGCTTCTGTCATTCAGATGTCAGATGGACAGATTATTCAGTATTCAGAGCAAGAAGGGTCGTTTGTGCAAGGACAACAGGTCAGTATGTAGTTTTATTTTGAAAATAAAAATATAAAAATGTCTAATAATCCATTTGTGTGTGTTTAGATTGCTGTAAGTCACAATGGCCAAATCCAGTACGTCCCGGTCAGCTCTGAGGGGCAGATTGTGAATGCTGAAGAGCTGGAGGCTGCTGCGCATTCTGCTGTCACAGGTGTGATTTTCTATATACCACCAAACATCTCTGTACTGTAAATGTTAAGCTTTTGATCAATAATGGACAAAAATAACACTTTTTTGCTCACTGGCTATTGTGAGTATTGTTCAAATGCTTCCATTCACTTTGACTAGCTATAAGTCAGTTGTTAAAAAGTTGTTATTTGTAGTATATGTTAACAAAAAACTGCAAACTACTTTGAAAGCAAATTTAGACAAAATAACATGATAAATATATTAATTATGT
>JAVQKG010344908.1:0-22383 GCA_036025885.1 Hypseleotris bucephala | reverse complement strand
CTTTTTCTTTAATTTTACTAAATCAGAGCTCTCATATGAAATTAGGTCATACTGTAATTAGCTGCCAACACTAAAAGATGTTATCAGGGCTTTAAAGTTTTAGCTTAATGTCACTAGTTTGCCAATCTTTAAACTTATTTTAATGAGAAAACTAATCTTGTCAATCATATGAAGAATAAAGCTACTATTTGTCACAGTGTTGCGCGTTTTTCTCAAGAGTTTTATTTGCCCAGTCAGTGCCTCTACTTTCAGAAGTTGTAGTCTGTCAAGGGAAGAGGCTTGATTAAAGTTGATCCAGCACTAAAATGTCATTTGAAACCATTTAAATACCACTATACATGGTGGTGTTTTTGCTGGGCTGATATAGTCAGAATCAACGTTTTGTTTTTTTCATGTCACAACAATTTTCTAGATTTCTCTTAAGCTTGGAAACTTGCTCATTGGTCCAAAAATGTCTCAGTGAAAAGAATAGATCCTGTTTGTTGGTGCTTCTTATTTTCATTAATTGTACAAATCATTGTACAAACATGTTTTTCAATTTGTAAGCATAAACTCTGTCTGTGTGTCAGTTTTCCTTTCTTATTTTGAAAGAATTGAATGATTTGATTTTTCTCACACATTTGAAAGAGCTATTGTTTAAGTCTTGTGTGTCTCTGAGATTGGATAGTGAGTCCTTTTGGGGAGCAGTGGAGGGGAAATGATTTGTATTCACCTGCCGTATCTGAATGGGGCTTGAGGTGGGGGCTGTGTGAGTGGAGAGGGTTACTACATAGAGCCCCCTTTATGTAGTAATGGATTGGCCTGACATTCACACACATTGTACCGTGGTGTGTAAATCCATCAATACTCGCTATACCTTAGAAAATGAATGGCAGACTTTAAACAGATGCTATTAGGAGTGGTGCTGGCGTGACATAACAGGTGACACTCTGATGTATCGCATGTCTTACAAAAGTGAATGCTTTTATGTCACAAGTCAGAGACATCAGTAGGATTTAAACTTAAGGGGAAACTTAGTGCTGATCATTGTGTTTAGAAGGCTGTTTGAAAAGATGTTTTGGGTTAGCCCTGGTTTTGTCCCGGTTTAGCAGTAATTTAGGTCTATTGTTTTCACAATTTACCTGGTTTTGTTCTGGTTTATAACATTCTCCAGTTTAGTCCCGGTTTAGACCTTGTTTAGAACTCTTTAGCTGCTCTTGTTTATTTCTGCTTTACACTTAACTCACCTTGTTTAGACACATTTTAGACTAGGTTTAGCCCAAGTTTAGTCCTAGTTTCGCCTTGGTTTTAGCCCTGGTTTAGGTCCTGCTTTAAACCTAACTCTGGTTTAGTGCCAGTTTAGTCCTAGATGATTGAGACCTAGTTTAGATTTTAGCCTTGGTTTAGTCCTGTTTTTGTAGTTTAGACCTGATTTAGCCCTGATTTGCACTACAGCTTGCTTTTAGGGGTCTTGGGATTAAGCAGATACTAAACATGATTGAGACCTGATTTAGATTTTAGCCTTGGTTTAGTCCTGTTTTTGTAGTTTAAACCTGTTTTAGCCCTGGTATGCTCTACAGCTTGCTTTTAGGGGTCTTGGGAACATTTTTGGCCTAACGACGCCTGGACCATCTGTGAATACTCTTCTCACAAACAAGGCAACATGTGTCTTCTGACTGTCTGTCCACTCCTGCAAATTAATCACCTTTTTGCATTTACTCTTTTTCTTCCTATTTTTTTTTTTACCCCTCTAGTCTCTTCTATTGGCTCAGCGGGACATTCTTCAGTCAATGTCACAAAGGAGACAAAGTAGAAGCGGGACAGTCCATAATGAGCAACTCCTCTTACAGTGTTAGGTATAGAGAGCGCCTGTGCTGGGGAAGCCTTCTGGAGACAATGCAGGGTTTCAGAGGTCTAGAGCCCCTTTTCTATAACCTTCTTTGATTGAGTTTCCTGGTGCGGGCTCCAGTTCTGATTGTGATGGTGGGAGATGTGGGACTAAGAAGGGGGGCGGAGGGGTAACCTTTTACAGACACAGGTGGGGTGGAGTGGAGCTAGCCCTGGGAGCGACAGGAGAGGGCTATTGTTGGTGTGAACATAGAAGTGGTAGTCAATAACACTAGAGCCATTTATAGTGACAAAATGTAGTATAAACAACATTTATTTACCATATTTGGTACATTTCAAGCAATCTGTGAAGATTTATTAGTTTCAGGAAACATATCTTACTAAATCAAAATAGACCAAACTGATTACTGAAAAATCGGTATCGACATTCCTACTTCCCAGTCATTTCTTACTTTTCTTTAGCAGACTTACTCCCCTGACTTGTATTGTCATGGAGGATGAGAACAACTTGTAGTCAAAGATTGTGGGAGGGGCTGTCTGTCACATTAAAAGTTGAACTTAAGCTAAACAAACCAAAAATTGACAACCTATTTATAAAAGGAATCTGTTAGGAAACATTGAAACAGGGAAATAATATTACAAAAAAATCAAATAATAATACTGTAACAATGTTTGAGCCAAGAATTGCTACTGTGAATAAAGCAGAAGTACTTGATTATACAAGACCAGTGCTGCTTCTGTCTGCAGACCACAGATTGTTCCAGTCGGGCTGTCCTTTGTTGTCTGATGTGGAGGGCAGATTTTACTGGACTATCACAAAGCACTGATAGCTCTAAATGACCCATCACTGGCTGCGTGCCGGCCTGCTACATCAGCACAATTCAAATGGCAGCAAGAGTGATTCTAGAAAGACCTAGTTGCAGTAGCTGTTGACTTGTGGTTATTCTGATGTGGAGCAAAGGTAAATACAGATTATAAAACACATTTAGCTTCCAGAACATCATCTTAAACTTTGCGATATTGCGAGATAAGCCTAAATGTGTCTCCAGCACAACTCTTATTGTTAGAGTTGTAGACACTCATTGGGTACTTGTTTATAACCTGAAATAGCACATAGGATCAAGCCAATCGATTTAGCTGCTGTATGTTTTTAACACAAGCAAGCATCAGAATGAAGAAGAAAAGATCACTTTGAACATAGCCTAATAGTTGGCACCTCATAGATTGCTTAAAAATGATTGTCATTCTACTGGGATTTTAACCTACAGAGATTGGGTTTATTCAATACATTCACCAATACAAAACACCAATAAAGTGGACTACAACAGCATCAGACCACCCCGGGTGCCACTTTATTAGGCACAGTGTCTACCTAATAAAGTTGCCAGTAAGTCTATGTCCATATTGCTGTCTATACCATCTGCTGGATTACACGTGAATTAACCATATAACAGACACTTCCTCTCTGCCTGTTTTCACACAGTCTTTCTTTGTTGTAGACTAAGCTCAAAGTCAACTCCACAATATTGGCCCCTTCTTGAGAGATCCTTCACATGTAGAATAAGTAGAATAAGTCATCCGGTGTGGACACGATGGCTAACTGAGATACTAATCATAGCTCTTTTGTTAAACCCCAAAGGATGCTGGGAGGTTTAGTGGCAGAGCAGATGTCAGGCGTACAGTTTCTGTCTGGTGTTACTTATGACAAATGGGGCTGGGCCTCTTTGCCCTTTTTCATATGTCTGTGTTTGACGAAAGGGTTGACATTTTTTTGTTCAAATTGAGACACGAATACACTGGGGCATTGCCATGGTTACAGAGTGCTCTTTCTGCAAAACTTTTGAAAGGTTGTGCTCTGATGAAAGGTGTGTTTAGTGTCCCTATATTTAACTGTGGATTCTGCATAAAAGATGTGTAAGATTTGTATTCCACCAGTACCAGCAGGCTTTATACCTTACCATCTTTGTTTAGACAGTTTGAACATAACTATGATACATTGTTATCTTCTTACCAAATAAATCTATAAGCAAAGTAGCAAAACAAGATCCCATCAAAACAAAAACGAAAAAACTTGGATGTAAATTTTTTAACTTTTCTCCCGCCTCTTACACAAAATGCTTTCTGTTGCAGTGGTTGTCCCTCTAAGTTTGCATCTTTTCTCACACAACTGGTTTGAACGTGCATACATGGCACTTAGTTGTGAAAGTGTTTGTGTGTGGAGGATTTTAAGAGTACTTTAGTCTTTTCAGGAAAACCAGGAGCCGTGCATTTTTCCCGCTCTTGTGCATTTGGCCTTGATAATGAACCTCTCCTCAGCATATGAATAGCTTTAGCCATAACACACTTATGTGGCAGGAGGGGCACACTCCAACCCCTCTGCTGAATGTCATGCCTCGCTCTGTGACCCGGGGACCTCACAAACAATATGTAAATGTGAAGAATGCAACTGTATAGGATACTTTCAATGGCTTTGCTAGGAGGATATTGGACTCTGTACTTTGAGCAGTAAATGCACTGTGGGATCAGCTCTAAAGTAAAGGTCAAGTTCAAATCCACAGTTTCTCATTAGAGTGTGTGGCTTCACATGATCCCAGTTTAATTAATACTTTTAAAGGTCCATCTCATTTAATTATTCTTCACTAATGGTTAACCCTATATGTGTCAGGCTATAGTTACAAAGGGTCTTATGGCAAACATTGTACTATCATTTTATTGGTTAAACTTCAGTCACTGATAGCCCCTGTTCCTGATAAAGTTACTCAAATGTCGTCTTCTGCTTCTGTGGCACATCAGCATTAAGGTTTGAAGATCTGTGCATTCAGAGATGGTCTAAGTCAATCTACTATCTCAAGCCAGAGGGGCTTGTCTTCTGGACCTCTGCAATTAGCATTGTATTTTTTTTTATTTTTTACCACTGCCAAATAGTTTTTTGGCCACAAACTAACTACCTGTAATTCAAAATCTGAATACATTGCAAAACTTGACAAGTCAGAATTTCTAAGAACTCTTATTTTATTAAAACCACAGGAGTTAGTCAAGCACAATGTTTCAAATCATTTGAAGGAAACTGCTGAGTTTGAAGCCTATAAATCCTTTGAAACCTGCCCACCCACTCACTCTACTATTCATTTTTGGCTTCTAAAATGTCCTTAGAAAAAGTGCTTGCTTGACATATGGCGGATCTAAAATGTCACTGTAGCTTGACTTAGCATGCTGATCACATACTACAAGTCATATATTTTAATGTGCAATGATGAAAGCAAATGGCATTTTGATTTGATATAGGTTGAACATAGTGGGATTTCCTCTTGAAGCTGCTGCTGTGCTGTGTGCATGCTAAAGAGGAACCCTTCAGAAACACTGGCGTCGTCACTCATTAGCATCTGAGCAGAAGGGACAGACAGCAGATCCCACAGTCTTTTGGCTTGGATCTGAGGCCAAGTCAAAGCCAATGTACGTTGCTCTGTCAAAGGAGGAGGACCCAGCAAATTGGAGGACACGTTGCATTAGTAGCAGATTTCCATTAGCATTAAGAGGTGGGTTAGACTGATGGCATGGAAAAAAGTAGAAAATAAGGGAAGTATTGAGGAAGCACCATTAATACGCTATAAATGCCGTACTGGGGTAAGTTTGAAGACATGCTGTATATAGTTATAACCTTTACTTTAGATAAGTTTACAAAATTCAAATTGGGAATTCAAATGACACACCTAAATATTAATGAAAGTGCAGATTCCTTCCACTGTTTCATCATTTGCCAAAAATATTTGGACAATATTGTGTTGAAAAATCATACATTGCATTCAAGTTGTTTGTGGACACCAACAAAAGATTTGGTGTATGAAGCAGACGATGAATAAAAGATGATAGTTCATTGTCTAATATTATACAGTGCAGATGAAAGGCAGTGGTATGTTTTTGAGCTGCAGGGTCTTCCCGAACAACAGGACCTCAATTCATATGTTAACCACACCAATTATTTGCATACAGCTCTTCAATTATAAAAGCTAATGAGGAGATTATGGGAAACGCCTGCTGACGCTGGCCGCAGTATTTCTATTGTCATCCAGAGGCCACTGAGAGGAGTTCATGAAGACACTCAACCAGCTTCACACAAACTTTTTACCAATATCCACTATGTTTACAGTGAAGTCACTGATATAAAGTCACCAGATATAAACTTTTGTTTGGGTTCAATTGTAAAAAAAGACTGTATTAGGTGATTTGTACTAAACTAACAGCGCTGTGCCTCTTGGACATTTTCAGAACCATCATTGTTGTGTTGATGCAAGGCTCAGTTGAGGTGCAGTTACTGGTATCATTACCATAATTAAGATTAAGTTTTTTCAGCTTTATTTTTCTTTAGAAAAATAACCTCTTCCAACTATATCTGTTTCCCCTTGATTACCTTCCTGCTCCATGTTCATCTCTATAGCCTCACGTCTGAGCCTCCTGCTGCTCTATTAAAACCATGTCAAACTCACAATCCTCCGATCACATCAACCATCAATAGCTCTGATTATGGAGGTAATTAGGATTCTTAGAATGTACTTATTCAGTGCACATGGTTTTGTGCTGTATTTCACAATTACTGGCCACTTTATTAAGTGGATCCTGTTCCTGATAAAGTGGCCTATTGGCTATTTGAGTGACTATAGCCTTTCCCTCTTCTCTACCCAGTGTCACCAGTAATCTAAGTCATCTAACAATCGTGTCATTTTCAAGATCAGTTAAATTAAACCTTATTCTAATGCTCGCTTTGAAGTTAAGTAACTTTGCCGCCACTTGATTCACTGTATGTCTGTCAGTTATATAAATTGTCACTATACTTTTGTAAATAAAGACATCCTTTTTCTCTTACTGGTTTTGCTGTCCATTTTCACTGTGGAATACTTGTGTCCCTGTCAGCTCAGCCTTTGTGCTCAGACATGTCCTGACCCTCGTGTTCTTGAGTCCATGTTGTCGGTGAATGAGTGTATTTACTTCCGTGTGTGGCTTGCTGCATGTGCTACGTCTGCGACATGTGCATAAAACCAATTAGTTTTGGGATTCTGAAGTAGCCGGCCACGGGAAATGACAATAGAGTAATTGAAGAGAATGGCTGAATGAGAGGTCTAAGACAGCTCAATGCAGCTTTTTACACAAAAGCAGTGTTTTCTCCATGGATAAAGTGAACCTAGAGAATAGTGAGTCCTGACTGAAGGTGGTCTTGTGTTGTAGTAGACAATTATTACCATTTCACATTCATTCATTTTACTGGCTGTAAGGCTTCGTTGTAGGAAATATATAGAGAATAGTTAGAAATTAAAGGTGTAGTCCACAAGTTTCGTAATAAATAAAGTAAAACTTGAACACTGTTGGTTAAAGTGTATCCCACAACATTTGTCTGATCTGATGTTGTTGTAGAGGCCAGGAAAAATTATATATTTTTTAAAATCTTATTAAACCCGTAAACTACACTTTAAGATTTAAAAACTGTTTTAAATCTTATTCTAATTTATCTCTTCTGCAAAGGTGGTTATGTTTTTTTCCGTGCTGGTGCATGTACATGTCAGCAAGATAACACTAAAACTAATCATAGGATTTTGATGCAAGAATTCTGAACCACTGCAAACTAAGGACATAGTTACTAACTACCAGGGGTAAGTAATAGAACAAGTAAGCGCCACAAAATAGATTAGTGCTCCCTATAATGGCTTTGTTTCGTAGATAAAGATATAACCAAAATGTTGCAATTTTGAGTCCAGGTTTAGCCACTTTGGGTTTATCATTGAAGACAGATTTTGTGCTCTTAAAATGCTGTTATAGGTTAAACAATATAATCTTTTGAAGCCAATCATTGAAAGAACACTCCACTCTTGTCTCCCCTCGACCTGTCAGTTCCTAAGGAGCCCATTTCCTGCAGATTGTATCGGCCATCTGACATCTTTTGGCACAGCAGACTCCGAACTCTACCATGTCTTTATCTGGGCCTCAGCAGTCTTTGGTCCTGAGCTTTATTGACTTTGGCTTTTTCTGTCTGCTCAGCACAACATCCACTGAAGGTTTTACAACAATGATGGATATATTCTGATTAAATGTCTGCTTTAATAACTATTCAAAGAAGCAATGGATTTTGGTTAGAGTTAAGTTAGGTTTTTGTTTTTTAGAAGCAAAGGGCCAGTTCATATTGCATACTGAGTGAAGTTTTTTAAGGGACCCTATTACGCTTATTTTACTTTTCTGCAATTTCCACAATGTTATAGTCTTGGTTTTACTGTCAAAAACATACCCATAACTGTATTTAGTTTCATTAGTGTCATATTTTGTAATCCTGTAGTAGACCTTCTTAGGAGCCAAAAACACAAGGGTCATTAACCTATTTTGAAGAAAACCAATGGCTCCCAAAATAGTTGTGCAAACTGAATTCAAAGAGGCTGAAAAATGCATAATGTGGTCTATTTAATGACTGTCTGGCAGGATTTCCAGTTGGGTTTCCTTGTCTTAAATAGTCCCACTTGGGTTTGCTCTGTAGCCTTGGTGTCACAAGGTGGCGAGAGGTTGGCCCAGTATTAGTGCAGCTCGGCGGGATAATTATAGCACACAATCAAACACACACATTTACAGCTTACACACAAACACACTGAAATCACACACAAAGACACACACACATGCTGACCGTCCAGAGCTGAGCGGCTGCACCTCATTAAATTGGGAAATGAATCCAGGATGAAGTCTTGGCTTTTCTCCAGATAAGAATCTCCGGGCTTTTCTGGGAGTCACCATAAAATTTACAATGAAAGCATTTTTTCACTCGCTGTCACAGACTATTTTTCCTCTTGTCATTACACCTTAAACCACGCAATGGCAGATTAGATTTTGTGATTTACAAATAATTATCTGGACACTTAACATTTTATTATAACCAGAGCCAGACTGACAGAAGAGCATACTTTATTAACTTTACAATGAAAGATATAATATAATAAGACATGCATGTGTTCTTCCTCTAGGTACTTAATTGCCCATAGTGATTAAAATTAAGAATAAAAGGTTGTTTGTCACTGTCTATGTGTCAGCCCTGTAACTGACAATGTATTCCTCCTAAGGCCCATAGTTACTTAGATAGAATCCACCACAAAGTAAATGGATAAAAAGAAGGAAATGGGTATCAGGACCTTATTCTGTTTAAATATTTACCTTGAAAACCTTGTCATCGCAACCATCAAAAACAAAAATAACCCGTCATGAATCATATTCATAGTAAAATGATTAATTTCTTCAGATATTGATTCAAGGTCATGTCACCCATCTCCATGAATACATAGTAAATTTTGACCATTTATCAAGATGCAGTTAAGCGCTTGTTGTCAGTTTGATGCTCCGTATGGTTCCTGCACCTTCGTCTGCAGCCTGCAAATGAGCTTGATCAAATTGCCCCCATGGATCTTCCCCTGTCAGATCCCGAGCCAGAGCTGCCGGATGGTGGATACAGCAGAGTGATTGGCTGCTCCGGGCCAATAATACAGACCCTCCCCTGAGAGGTGCACTGGTGCCCGGGGTCCTGGTCTGTTCCCCTGCTGCCAGATACAAGCTGCGGGCTGGCTATTGAATCATGACTTTAGGGCTACGCTAACAAATCAGTGTGCTCCCACCGGACGTCCTGGGCCTGCCTGTGTTTCTGTTTCGCCTCTGGTCCTGGCTCCCACAAGCCTCATCTGTGGGCCAGAAATACCCCATGGCCAAAGACACTTGTGTTGGACTGTATAACAATAAGGAAGCACATTGTCTGATTATTTCAATTAGTCATCTGTATTAGCATCACATGTGATAATGCTGCGTGCTAGATTAGTCTCTAAATTATCTTGTGATGTTTTAATGTAGTGCCAGTGAATCTTCTTTTCTTTGGCTTTTCCCTTCTGGGGTTGCCACAGCTAACCATCTGCCTCCCACAGTATATGTGTAATGACATTTGCATGTTTAATTTGTCATGTGTTTCCTTCTGGGGTGCTTCTCTTGATGCCACCCTCTTTTACTTTTATCCAAGCTTTGGACTGGCACAAGAAATAAACTATGCAGTTGTCTAGAAGCAAAGATTTTACACTCCTAGATTTATTGTATTTCCTGAATACAATTCCTCAATAATGCACAGGAAGAATTTGAGCGGTTTTCTTGTATCTATTCACATACTCCAGATGTGCTCCATTGTGTCATTTGGGACATTGGGAAATGTCCAGAATCTGTTGCATGGAGGCTTAATTAGATTACACAATGCACCAAAAGGAAATCCCTACTTAATTAAAAGCTAATCAATGGCCCATTAGCCTTGATCAGTCAGTCCAAACCTGTATACAAGTCACCTAACTTGAACTTGAAACTCCAGTCAACAGTGAACCACATGGGAAAAATGTAATCTAAAACGCATCATCATTGTATATAAGTGATTTCTTCAACTTATTAAAGTGATCAGTCAGCCTGTGAAGTTAAGAGTGTCCTCTGCTCATGTCCCTTGGTTTGTCTAGATCGATTTGGATGAGACCTAATAGCGTCCCAGTTGCGGGTGCAATTAGCCGAGCAAAACGGTGCCCATGTGGGATGCATCAGCCTCCATTGGAGTGCTCTAGATCAAAAAGATAGCTTCCAGCAAACTGCAGTCAGTGCATGGCAACTAACATTGATCTGCAGTGAGAGAGTCCCTGTCACCCTTTCACCAGCTGATGAACACACTATAGCGGCCACTGTTCTGATTAATGGTTTAAAAAAGTTGGCATGTACCTTAAATTGAAAGAAAAAAATATATTTTCTTTGATAGAATGTTATACTATGTTACTGTTGAAAAAGGGTTTTGTGAAACAACTATACGTATCACTTTTTTGTTTGTTTACTACAAGTACTATCCCTTTGAATATTTGACATGTTTGATGCTTTGCTTGTTTGACAAGACAAATAGAACTGTTTGCCTACTGAGGACAACTATATTTTTCTTCAGCATAAGCCCATAACCATACAAAACACCACTGAACACAACATACCATTAAACTCTCCTAATTTTGGAAATACTGTAATCTGAAAACATTTTGGTCATAACTTTAACTGTAGCTTTTCTCGTCTCTCTCGTCCACAGTTTTGAATGCACACGTGTCATTGGACGGTGTGATTGAGGAGGCGGGGCTTTGCTGTGTTTGGGGGCGGGACCATCTTGTCACAAACTGATGATGGAGAGAAGAAGGATGGTCGCCACACTGCTCCTGCTTGTCCTGGGACATCTCACCACAGCACTGGAAGTCCCACTAGATCGTAAGGATACAGTCAAAACTCAAAACTAAACTACACGTTATTTTATCTTCCATAAGAAGTAATTGGCAATGCAATGCGGATGTAGGCAAGTAGAAATGGCATAAAGTATCATTGCATTCAAAATGATTCACTTCAATGTAATGTATTCACCACTCACTTGTCAACAACTTTTGTTAAATGTTACCACCACACAACTTCCTGTCTATGTAACTTGACAATGCTTTTAGTTATATGCACTTTCATTATTGAGTTGATATTTATTGAAATTTTGTGACACTAATGGCTTGTGTAGGTATCACTTCCTTTTCAAACTTAAATCAAGACATTTCTTTGTCACAATTTGCCTTTCTTTGTTGCTCTTTCTTGGAAAAATACTTAAAGTTCTTCAAGAATGTAAGTGAAAAGCTAGTGTGCATCTGAGCATTTGCTTTAGCTTTTTATGTTTATATCTCTTTAGCGTTTTGATATGTTTAAAATGTGAGTGAATTGCAGTGATCTGGCATGCCGTGTAATTTCTTTATTTGCTGTTTTCGTTTGAATGTTTTTCCTCTGCAGTGACTATTTTCCATAGACCAATATTACACACAGCATGGGTTCTGATATAATATGTTTTGTCAGAGTCCATTAGTTATCTTCCCTTGCGCAGAAAGGAATACATTATACTTCGGATCATTACAGTAAAGTAAAATCTACCTGCATGTTTGTTTTGAAGGCTTTTTGTTGTGGCAGTCTGCTGTGATACTGAGTTTGCATGCTATTAGTGATGACTGCTTGTGTGGTCAATATAGCATACAGAAAAAGGCTTAGTTATGCATTAAGCCTGTGATTGAATATCGCCCTCTTTTTGATTGCCTTTAGTGCCGCAGCCACCGACCATAACTCACCAATCCCCCAAGGATTACATCATCGACCCGCGAGAGAACATTATAATCCATTGTGAGGCCAAAGGAAAACCTCATCCCAGGTATGAGCCATAAATGCACTTTATTTATGATGATGGTGCTGTATGTGTAGATTCAGGTGGTTCAATCCTAGGCAAGTAGTTCTCCACCAACTACCATTTATTAGACTGTTAACAGTTTGAATGACCAACGCAAGTTTAAAACGTCAGAATAAAACTTATTACAAACTATGGGCAAAAAAGGAAATATAAAAGGTCTAAACCAGGTATAAGCCAGGTATAAGCTGTGGGTGACACCTCATTTTGAAACCCCTACCAGAGCATGAATAAGTCCTGTGTACCACTCAAAAGAACCAACCTACGGATAGAATTTACTGCACCACCATTTGGGAACCATGGCTATGCAGGAGGGTTTAACATATTAGCGTAACTACTAAGCTAACTACTCAGGTTTACCCACTGAAGATTTTTACAAACGTTTTTATAGTATGTGTTATTTTTAAACAATTATCTTATTATTTGACATGCCTCATAAAAATCATTGCAACATTTTCTTCCCAAGTTTTTCATGGACGAGAGATGGGACCCATTTTGACATTGATGAGTACCCTAATGTGCACATGAAGGGCCACTCAGGGACTCTGGTGGTGGACATCAGTTTTGACAAAGCTGAACAATATGAGGGAACCTACCAATGTACAGCAAGGAACAAACATGGAACTGCTGTATCTCACAATATAGTCGTACGACAATCCAGTAAGTACTCTATCAACACATAAACAGGGCTGGGTAATGTATTATTTGATTTTGAACAAAATCTCTTCCTTGTGATATAAACTTTTTTGTATCGTGTAATAATGTGAAGACTGATTTTACCATTCTCTCGTCGTCTTATTGACCATCCATTAGTGGCCCATATTTTATGTCAAATTATGCTCATCTTTGGAATTGTTAATTTTTTCCAAATAGGATCTCCCTTGTGGTCAAAGGAGAAAATCAAGCCAATCGTGGTTCAGGAAGGCGTGTCTCTGGTGTTGCCATGTCGACCCCCGGTTGGTTTACCCCCACCAATTATTTTCTGGATGGACAACAGTAAGTGACCAGATATTTTTGTGCTCTACCTACCCTCATAAGTTCATGGTTTTATAAAGGTGTCATCTGTTATTTTTTGAGAATTTGAAACAAATGGGGTCTATTGTTAATCCTAGGAATAAGGTTGCAGCTTTTCAGATTTTGGACTACACATGTAATAGAATGATGAAATGTTGGTGAAGGTCAAGCAACTTCTCTGACTTATGTTGCGTTCATGTTGTCCTCGGAAATGTAGGAACAAACTGCCCTTTAAACTATGAAATATAAAAGGAGTGTCAATTCGATGTCATCAGTGCAACTACGTTAAGCTTTGGGACCAACTACTACCAATTAACTGTTAGTGCCTTTTAGTACATTTTTATGCCTGCAACTAACCCCACCTTAGGCCCATAAATGTCGAGAAGTACATGTAACTTTTAGGAATATACCTAGGAAAATCAATGTATGAACAGCGTTAAGCCTTGTGTGAAACTCTGTGCTCATTTCAGATTTCCAGCGCTTGCCTCAGAGCGATCGTGTGTCCCAGTCGCTGAATGGAGACCTTTATTTCTCAAACGTGCTTCGAGAAGACTCCAGAAACGACTACATCTGTTACGCCCGCTTCCCCCACACACAGACCATCCAACAGAAACAACCCATCACTGTCAAAGTCCTCAACCGTAAGTATCACTCACTGTGTTTTAGAGCTGTAGCCAAGACTGGACTAAGACTTTTTGAAGCCAAGACCACTTCAAGACCAGCCAACAGTCATCGATCAAATAGAAGCCATTTGATTTTTCCTGGTTCTTCTAATGCTCTAATGCAGGGCTTGGTTATACACTCACTTATTCACTCACATTTTATTGTCTCATATTGTTTGTATAAAACTATGAGCAAACGACACAGTAAATACATAGTCCCTTTTATATGTAGGAAGGCACAAAGACATACACCAAAGAGAGATGACCAGTACTGTACATATAGCCAAAAAATGTATGTATATTGACCTACGTACATCTAATTTTGGTCAATAAACCTAAAAAAAAGGTCTTCAAAAAAGATAAATGAAATAAAACTAAATAATTGATTGTAAAAAAAGAAATTCCTGAGACATCTACAGTATGTCTGACATTGACAAACCAAGTAAGGACAAATCCAGTCTGGACAGCCCAAGTTGGACAGTTTGTGTCTTTGTGTGAAGTGTTTGTCACAGCTGTAGTTTTGTGTGAGTCTTGATGTGTAGGAGGAAAACAGTATTTCCTATCTCTGACTCCATCCACTGCAGACGCCAGCGGTCGTGGCACAGAAAAGACATATTGTCAAAGCTCTGTGCGTTATCAGCAAGGAAGGCGTTCATTTTATTGCTTCTGTGAAATTTTCTGTCCTCCATCAACAAAGACTGCTCTCATTCAAAACCCATCTGCAGAACTTGGCATTGGCATTATTTTCCTCTATTTTGATTCCAGATTCATAAACAACATCATTTCACATTTGAATTTCTCATTTTAAGTTGTTGTGATGTTTTGTTTGCTTTTGTTTGCTGTTTTAAATTTGTGTTGTGTGTTTTGATTTTCTATTATGTTACAGTGGATGCAATCAATGACACAGTGGCAGCTTTTTACAATGACACTGATTTATTTAGTGGTGAGTTTTGGCGCCCCCTAGTGTTAACCCTCAATCAAGAGCTACATACAACAACAGCTCTCACCCCCCTAATCACTAACCCCTTCAGTCCAACTATCAATGGTTTTCATGGTTGTACTGGGGCATTTTCTGGTGAGATGTGGCTCCCTCTAGTGGTTACCCCCCAACACTGTAGCTGTTGCCCTACCTTTACTAACCAATGATTCCTTACACTCTGTCCATATTCAAAATCCTGCTGCACCCAATAAAAAAAGATAGATTTTTCCTTCAGTATTAATCTGCTGCATAACATGTACATTTCATTTTTAAACATCTTTGATTCTCTATCTTCTTTCCTCATTTATCTCTTCATCCATCAAGTTAGTTTTGTTACCTTTTTATTTGTCAATTTTATGAGTCTCAGCAAATTATCTTTTCAATTGTTATAAGTCTGAAATAAATGCAAACCGGCATCTGGTCACTTTACTTGTTTTAGATTTGTTTTAGCCATTTTTAACTTTTTAATAGCAGAAATATCATATGCATCATGTCTTTATTACTTGATTTTTATGATACTGTGTTAATATCGATCTTTATTATATCCCCAGAGGGAAAAGAATTGTCAACAATCCCCTGTAAACCCAGGCCGATAAAACCCACCAGGACTATAAAAATTTACATCCAACCATAAAAAATGACAATAGTGGGGCAGAATTAATTGGGTTACTGCCTGAGGATTGCAGACCTAATTCAGTCCCAGATGTGTTATGAAGCTATATAATAAAGTGAAAGGAGATCAGTGAAATAAATGGATTTTGTCGTAGTACAGACAAACCAGGGCTAAACTTGATCTAAACCAGGTCTAAAACTGGTATAAACTAGGTCTAAACCAGAGCTGATCCAGAATGTAATGTAAACTGGCTTAACCAGGTACAGTAAAAATAGGTCAACTTACTATTGATGAAATGGATTTTTATGTAAAGCATGTTTTATGTTTGCCAGAAACAAATTTGCAAAAACTAGGTAGGTCTAAACCGGCACTTAGACAGAGCTAAATCAACACAAAACCAGAACAAAACCAAACATATTTTATCTTCAAAACCAATTATCTGAACACATTGGTATCAGATCCAATCCACACCCAAGTTTTATAGTAGATATACTTAGCTGGCTTTCCTTCCTTTATTTTTAATTCTAGATATTACTTTATATTTGATCTAAGAAGTAAATCCTAATGTGTGTATGTAACTTCAGAGGACCCAACTGATGAGAGACGGCCAACTTTCCTCACCCCATCTGGCCCCTCCAGCTCCAAGATGGTGTTGAGAGGCCAGGTGCTGGAGATGGAGTGCATTGCTGATGGGCTGTAAGTAAAAGAATGCACCCTGATGATGCCTGCAGCTGAAGTGGCCACCTGCTCAAGTATCCTAATCACATCTATGCTATTGTTTCCACCCTCTTCTTAAACCATAGGCCCACGCCCGAAATCGCCTGGAACAAAATGAGTGGTGAACTTCCCTACAAGCGCAGGTCTTTCTTGCACTTTCAGAAAACTCTACGTATTGTCAATGTGTCCGAGTCAGACGCAGGAGAGTATCGCTGTACAGCCAGAAATCAGCTCGGCATAGTGCATCATACCATCCATGTAGCAGTCAACGGTGTGTCTCAGATTAAACTTAATTAAACTCTCTCTTTCAAAGGGGCCATAGTATACATTTTTGGGGATTTTTTAGTTTTTTATTATCTCATTATTATATAATATATATTATCTTATTAAAACATGAATGAAACTTAATTCAACTCTGAGTGTGTAGCATGGTAGAAAGTCTCATCAATAGAGCCCCTTTAATGTTTTATTAACTCACATAATTAATTAATGCACAGACACCAATAGGGCAGTGAGTTCAGTGATTAATGCTGTTGCCGTCTGCTCTCCTCTGTTCTCAGCCGCTCCATATTGGCTCAGTGGTGCCCCCAAGAACCTGGTGCTGGCTCCGGGGGAGAATGGGGCTCTGACCTGTCGGGCCAATGGCACGCCCAAACCCTCTGTCACATGGGCCATGAACGGGATCCCTATAGAGAGTAAGTGCATGGTTAAAAAAGCCAGAATTAGGATTGACAGTAGACAACCTGC
Organism: Hypseleotris bucephala; assembly: GCA_036025885.1. Taxonomy (NCBI): domain Eukaryota; kingdom Metazoa; phylum Chordata; class Actinopteri; order Gobiiformes; family Eleotridae; genus Hypseleotris; species Hypseleotris bucephala. The sequence goes on along the minus strand of JAVQKG010344908.1, from coordinate 5,551 downwards.
CAAACGTGGGTAGATGTTTTGACATTTCACTCAGATTAGCCACTTTGTTCTGTAATGTAATATTTAAAAATTCCTCCTATTTTTAGAATCTATGTAAACCCAAGGCCTTGCACAAGAAATAATGCATACACCTTTCTGTGTAAAATGTGATAAATTCCTTATTGTCAGATTATCACAGCTACTATATAACTTTTCAATAACTAAACTATGACTTGTAAACTAGGTAATATTTCCCAAAGTGACCATGTATTCCATTACATATTTATACTTCAAACGTTTCTATGCAATTAACCACAATATCTCTCCAAAAGACTCCCCAAAGGACTTCAGCAGAAAGGTGGAGGACGACACTATCATTTTCACTGATGTGCAGATTGGATCCAGCGCTGTGTATCAATGCAATGTCTCTAACGAATATGGCTACCTACTGTCCAACGCCTTTGTCAATGTGCTTTGTAAGTTTGTTTTTTAAAGGCTAGATCTATTTACATTAAAGCATTGTTTCCCATTTACATTGATTGAGCAATAGTAATAACAGTGCAATAATTGATGCTGGTCCATTGCAGCTGAGACGCCCAGAGTGCTGACGCCAGCCCACAAAGTGTACCAGGTCATCAAAAACCACCAGGCCTTGTTAGACTGCAGCTCCTTTGGGTCGCCCATCCCGAAAATTACATGGTGAGTCAATTACCCATGTCCAATCGAATAATGTTGTTGGTTTTTCTTTGTAATATAACAAAATGGCCGTTTCTCTGTCAGGTTCAAAGACACGCGAGCCAGTACCCTCGATGGAGACCCTTACACTGTTCATGATAACGGCACATTGGAGATTCATGGCACCCAGAATCGACACAGTGGCAAATACACCTGTGTGGCCACGAACATGCTGGGTATCTCTGAGAATCATGTCTACCTAGAGGTGAAAGGTACAAAAACTAAATAATGAAGAGAAAATTAAAAATCTTGTTTATAAAAATACTCTTAGATATTGACTTGGGCTGTTTTTATAATGCAAGATTCAAGACTTTTTTATAGTCTATTTGTACATGTACAAGAACTGTTTCTGCTTGTTTAAGAACATACAATAAAATAAGAGACAAAGAAATCAAATCAAGTTGAACTGAAAAGTAACCTAAAATTGTGCTTATCAATTTTCCCACTTTTTTTTTTCCCAAGAACCCACTCGGATCCTGAAACAGCCGGAGTACAAAGTGGTGCAGAGGGGCAGATCTGCAGTGTTTGAATGTAAAGTCAAACACGACCCATCACTTGTCCCGACTATGACCTGGCTCAAAGATGATGGAGAGCTGCCTGATGATGAGAGGTCAGACTTTATTGTATTTCATTTTATTTGTTTATTTTGTATTTATTTATTTTTTTAGGTTTTTATTGAAGATGCTATAATGTAATTTTGGTTTCTTATTTCCCAGGTTGATTGTGGACTCCGACAGCCTGACCATCACTGATGTGAATGACAGTGACAATGGAGTGTACACTTGTATTATGAACACTACTTTGGACCATGACTCCGCCAGTGCAGAGCTCACTGTTGTCGGTATGTGATTTCAGTTTAATATCCAATTTAAAAAGCTAATAAATGATCTAACTCTCACCTCTCTCCTTCGGCCATCCTTGAAAACCAGCCAAATACTGACACTACAATTTACTCTAGGTCCTTTAAGGTTAATTGCTGTGGAGTATATTTTAAAGGGGGTCATGCCAGATTTATTTAGCGATTTTGGTCAGAGCCATGAATATTTGATAATTCCCCTCTCAGCAAACCAGATAATATTCTTGGTGCATTTAAAGCTGACTGACTATAACTCTTTCACTTCTGTCCACCTGTTTGGCAGAGGCCACACCAACACCAGCTGTCGTGTATGGTAACCAAGCACACTGAGCTCATATGGGTGTTGTGATGTATTTCTGTGTATTAAGTGGAGCATGTCGTGGTCCAAGTATGCTTTCTGTATATAAAAACCAAGCAACATTTTTATTATTTGAATTTATTTTTCCATTTTGGCTCCAATGAGGTTTTCTATTGTTGTCTGAATGCATATTGTTGTTTGAATGCATAGTGTCTGTACAGAATGGAAAACTGCTGATGCACACATTGTGTTGGTAGAGTGAACCTGTTCACACTTGAATGCTAAGATAATTTGTAATTTGTAACATTTTCCCGCTTGGGATTTAGGCACTATTTTTGTCAATTAATTATTCAGAGCATGTATTCCACTTTATCATCACCATTTCAAAACATAAGCATCAATTTGCCCTCTCTAGTGAGCCTCTATTTCACACAGTGTGATTATGCGAGCTGCTTAACTGAAGCATCCTTCAGTTGGTATGCATGATACAATGTCTGCATGTATATCTCAGAGCAAGTAACATTCCCTGACATATAAAGATTTATTATGCGTTTGCGCAGTGGTTTAAATACTGAACATAAACTATTGTTATGACTTATCATTAAAGGGGTCCTATTATGCTAGCTTGACTTTTCGGAACAAACTATAAAATGTTGTTCCCTTGTAGAGAAAAAGACTTGTACCACTTTGCTTTCTATTGTGGCTGTAGTAATAAAGTGGGCATGGCCAGCTTGGGGAAAGAGGGTCTTAAAGGGACGTGCATCTAATCCTAGCATTTTCAGCAAAGAGAAAGCATACTATGATCCCTTTAAAGCTTTACATTATATTGTCCTATCTCATCATTGTTTTACTGCATGTGCCTTTCACATTTTGTAACTAATATCAGTCTAAATGGCATCCTCATTGTGGTGTTGTACCTTCTCTTCCTCAGAGCGCCCTGACCCTCCGACTGACCTGGAGCTGACTGAAATGAGGAAGAAGAGTGTTCAGCTCACGTGGACCCCTGGAGACGAACACAACAGTCCTACTGAGAGTATGTCCTGGCCACTAATGTGTAACTGTATATTAGGCCTTTCACAATAACTACTATATCATTTAATATATACAAACGAAAAAAAAAAAACATTTTGCTGGGCCAATTCAAAAACTTGATGTCTGTGCTTCCAAAACACAAAAACTTTTGGTTACCTGCCTTCTAAAGTCCATATATCTTCCATTATTAGCATGTGGAACATAAGGCAGACATATTGCCTCTAGGTAAAGTTTGTTGGAAGATGTTTTGCAGTAGTCTAGAAACTAACTTACAGGTCATGAGTCAGTGATGTTGTGCTTTTTGGACTTGGCATTTTGTAGTACAGTTTGGCACAGGCATAAATATTGTACAATATCAAATACCAAGCAGTTTATCTTCCTTATAACTACCTGCAGATTGCTTTATATCCACCATTTATTCATGTGCACAGATATACTTGTCATAAATTATTTAGTCTCTTTGTAATGCTACATCAAACATTGTATCCCACACACTGACAACCTTTGCCACAGTGACATGTTAATAATCCTATGTTTTATTGTATTCAGAATTTATTATCCAGTACGAGGACTCCCTGCACCACAAAGACCACTGGCATAATCTGACTGATGTCTCTGGGATTAAGACTACAGCCCACCTCAAACTGTCTCCTTACGGTCACTACACTTTCAGAGTCCTGGCTCTCAATGGAGTTGGATTGAGTCGGCCCAGCCACCCCTCCAGGATGTTCAAGACAGGGCCTGCAGGTAGAGATAGATTAATTTATGGTTTTACCTCTAAATTAAACACATTTTTAAGATTGTTTATTTTTCTTTTAGCTCCAGATGAAAATCCAGCTGATGTACATGGATTTGGCACTGAACACGACAATCTTGTCATCTCCTGGAAGGTAAGGACACATCATCAGCTTAAACGATGAAGCTTTGTCTTAATTATTCACTACTTATACTTACGGGATGGAAAGTTGAGCAGTTTGTTTATCAATTGAAAGGTCCGCAGTTTGATCTTCTCTCCAACCAGTTAATATTACCATTGTGTCCTTAGGCAAGACACTTCACCTACTGTACATTGCCTGGATGTGTGAATGGATTGTTGTGTGAATCGTGGTTAATGTGTTTGGTAATGGCTGGAGGAGCTGTAATTTTGGGATAACTGCCACGTCTATGTGAGTTACCACCAGTGTATGAAGGTGGAGTGAATTAACTTAATTAACTTAAGTGCTAGATACTGTAAATCAGATGCCATATTATTCATTTTTTAAGATTTTTTTTTTCAAAGTTATTTTTTAAGCACACACTTTCTTTCTCTGCAGCCACTGACAGCCGTCCAGTCCAACGGTCCCGGCCTGCAGTACAAAGTCATGTGGAGGCAGAAGGGGATGGAGGATGAGTGGAACTCAGTGAATGTAGCCAACACCTCGAAGTTTGTGGTTTCTGGGACGCCCACATTTGCCCTTTACGAGCTGAAAGTCCAGGCTATGAATGACCACGGTGCTGGACCTGAGCCTCCTATTGCCCACGGATACTCTGGAGAGGACTGTGAGTTACTCTGACTGGGATCTTTGTGAACAATAGCCTGGAGTGATGCATTTCTCTGCATAACTTTTACATATACTCTGCTGTCTTGTTTCTCTCTCAGTGCCTATAGCTGCTCCAGACAATGTGCTGGTCCAGGTCATCAGCAGCACTCAGGCAGTAGTACACTGGGATGCTGTACCTTTCAAATTAATACGTGGACATCTTCAAGGGTACAGGGTGAGGAATAACAATTATTTTTACAATGGCTTCCAGGATTTAAACATTATGGAAAACAGCATCAAACTTTTGTGTGTGTGACACAAAACATAGTCTGGAGGTTTCCTAAAAGAAGAAATTGTTAAAATAACAAAATACTTGACCAATAGTAGTCGAGTTTCAATAAAGTCCATCCTCTGGTCTCTACAGCAACATCAAATCAGAGTTTGTGTAGTCTGCCAAACTACTGCTTGACCACAATCTCTGATTTGATGTTGCTGTAGAGACCAGGGGATGGACTAGTAGACTAAATCTACTGTTTGTTCTAGGTGTACTACTGGAGACAAAGCAGCCTCCACAAACACAACCCTCATCAGCAGAAGCAGATCCTGACGTTCAGTGGGAACCACACTCACGGAAAACTGCCCGGTCTAAATCCTTACAGCCTGTACTCCTACAACATCCGAGTGTTCAACGGGAAAGGAGAGGGTCCCCACAGCCCCACACAGCAGTTTGAGACCCCCGAGGGAGGTACGAGCTGTTTTCTGAGTATATTAAGCCACTAAATATTTATTATATATTTCATTAACAATTACAAGATGAATTAAAGCCGCAAGCGGCGATGAACGGCCCTCGCCATTCGGCGAGTATCCGCTAGAGCTGCTCCTCGGGCAAAAGTGAGCCCCACATGGGCTTCGCCCATTGACTTCCATTTATTCTAAGCCATGATAATTATGCTGATTTCCTACCACATATCTGTGTGGTTGGTTTGTGCTCAGTGACACAGGTGTGAATGTGTGTGAGTGCTTAGCACTCTGTTTTTGTGCGCTTCGCGCACAGACTCTGAGCACTTGTTGCCTCTCTGTGTCCGATGTTAAACCATGTTGCCTAATAGACCCTTTTACAAGCTGCTAAAT
>JAVQKG010344878.1:0-11486 GCA_036025885.1 Hypseleotris bucephala | reverse complement strand
GTGTGTGTGTGTGTGTGTGTGTGTGTGTGTGTGTGTGTGTGTGTGTGTGTGTGTGTGTGTGTGTGTGTGTGTGTGTGTGTAAAAGCATTCCTTCTACATTGAAGTAGTGGACGCTAGGTGAAAGTGTTGATAAAATAATGTTTTAAAATGAAAAGTCTGGAGACTCAATTTAGTGCCAAATATTTTTAGGTCAAACTACACAGATTTGTAAGAATTACTTGATAGCAGCCACAGTTCATACTAGGACACTAAAATAACTGTGTTTTACTGATGCTTCTGTGAAATCCCTTTACTTCACAGCGGTTTGAGCTTCCCACAGCTACAGCGGCTGGCTCCTGTTTCCACACATGACATTATAGAACTTAATCCAAGTGACTGGCCAGAACCGTAAACTAAACACTCGTAACCACACACACACTCTCACTAATGCAGGAATTGGGCTGTGTTTTGACTGTAGCTCAACAATAATTAGGCCCCAAATGGCACTTGACAGTACAATATCTCTCATTTGGACTGAAAGCCATCATTATTATCGGATTCATGTTACTCAATGCCCCATAAGCAGTGCCAATAACGTCATACTTAAATAATTGTGAATTATGTCTGTGCTACAACTGCCTAATAAATGTCCATACTACCGTGAGCTATTGTTGAACTCTGCATCTTGTTGCATTACCCCAAAATCCCTGCCCCTTTCCCCTAAGCAACTGCCTTTAATTTTAGTCCTTTAGGTATCTTTGCCTGTGAATGCATGGCCACTCTTTCTTTGTTTTTCTATGTTCAACTTAGCTTTAATTTTCTCTGTTTATAGTTTTTTGCTGTTTGCTATGCCGACATACAGTAACTAGTGATACATTTACAGTATTTTATTCACTATGTATTAATGATAGCAAGAAGTGTATCCAAACAGCCAGTGGTAGCATCCCTTATACAAGACAAAATATAGTATATAAGTCAGTATGTAGACAATGAGCATTTGTATCATTTAAAATACTTGGTAATCAAACCTTTTCCTCAAATACTATAAAAATGCATACACACTACTCTTTACACCACTGTAATAGTTAAGCAGCTGAGGGCTTTTAATTGAGTGGCTTGATAATCTTCTCTCCTACCACAGCCACCTTGGAGAACCATAAAATAGCCAAACATTACCAGTTACCAAACTGCTGGAGATATTCTGGAGAATGTAGCACTGAAGTCCAAAATGCTACAGTAGTATTTGTTTGCAGGCCTGTCATTCTCCACCACACAGATATATGTTTGGGAAACACATTTACTAGGAAGAGATAAAAATCCAACCTGTCCCTTAGTGCTATCATCCACTGTGCTCGGCCAAAAGCTCTGGTAAAGAGTCAAGTGCTCACTAAAGGCCTCATCTGCTGTATCCTGTATGCTCCTCTGCGTTACCCCCGCCTCCGCCCTGCACTTCCCCTCATCTCCCAGGCCGCTGCGTGTGTGTCCTGGCCCAGTCAAGTGAAAGCAGCCCCGGGGGTGACAATGGCCTCTGTTTCTGGGGTTAACACCGGTGTGACAGCTCAGCACAGTGGTCCTGTTTAGACCCACATTGTTGAGAGCAGCTCTGCTCACCAGACACTGATGTCATGGATTCAGCAGAAGACTTGAAAAGACTGTGGTGGCTTTGTTATGGCTACATGCACAGCAACAACACTGTCACATGTGCAGTAATTAGACATATGCACCCAAGAACTATCAACATGTGTTTTGGTCTTTGTTTGAAAACAACTGGCGATGCTCAACACACACCTGGGAGCTATGTGTGTGGTTGGCAAAACATTGAATCTAAATTCCCATTTGATGTCCAATAGTTCTAGAGATCCAGATTGTTTAAAATTGCAAAAACTATTCAGAAAATAGAGGAGCCAATGAGCACTTATGTTCCAATATTGTTCAGTTTATTTCACTTCTTGCCTGAGACCTGAATACCTTTGTGTTAGTAAACATAAATTCAGTGGTCCTTCTCCTGTCTTCATATTCCCAATAATGCTAACTCGAACACTATATTTTTTGTTTTTAGGGTGACTCAGTGCCAGCTGGTGATGACAGTCCATTTGCAGACACTGTAACTCTGGAACAGAAGACCAGTACCATTGGTGGGACCAGTGGAAAGGTCAGCCTCTGGATGCAGTGGATGTTACCAAAAGTCACTGTCAAACTATTTGCACGAGACCCAACTGCCAAGAAATCAGGTACACTGTGTTTTTATTCTGTCTTCAATAAAAATATAATTTTTTTCCCAGTGCTATTGATTTTGTGGTATCAAGTTGGGGTTATGATACAGTATGAATATGTCAGAATACACTTGTTTGTCAGGTGGACATGACATTGGCCATAATTAAGAAGTCTTGATTTAATATTTTACCAGTAATTCTTATAACACTATACTGTATTGTTGATTAATAGGATTTATATAATTAATGCAATATCAATATTTCATAAGCACACAAAACCACATTTTGCGTAAGTATTCCATAATTTGAGCTGAGACTAGGAAAACGGCCACATAACTTTCATCTGTTCATTTTGAGGATAAATGTGAAAGTATCTACTAAATATGCACTGTTAGGTCCAATCCAAAAGACCATAGTGATTTTTTCATACTTACTTAGCCCTGTATCTCCATGCCTCAGTGCACCTCTTATAAATACAAACCCACCCACTGCAGGAAAAGTGTGTAAACTCCATCAAAGACACTGATTAACTATGTATTGAACGAAGCCTGGTACTTTTTCCTCATTGTTTCCACTGAAAACGACCCACAATCAACGGGGAAGCTTGGACATTAAGTCTGTGAAAGGATAGCTGTTATTGCACTGTTGCCTTGTAGTGATTTCCAGAAACACAAAAAATCCCTTTGGCTTATAATTAGTATTGAAAAACATGCCTGGTGCTTTATTGTGGATACTCTGTGTGGAAAGGAAAGTTAGGTACTATTGATACTGATGTATGTGTTTTGTAAATCTACCCTGAAAACGTCCTGGAAGATCTTAGTTTATTTTAACAAAAAAGACTAGTTGCAGTTAGTTTGAGCTTTGGTCTCTAGGGGCATGCTTCAATTTCTAGCTCTAATCTTCCAACACATAACGGCATAACAGCATATCTGAACAGCAATACATCTACAAGAACTGTTTTCCATTTCTCCAGAGACGCAAGAGTCTTATTTCCTTTTGCAGCTGAAAAACACATTACATCATGGCATTGGCTGTGGTTGTATCATTTCTTGAGGCTTTACTTATCTTCAAGAATGAACTTTGAATGATATTAGCCAGTTAATATATCGCATACACACCACCCTATTGACATGCTACATGCGAGAAGACTGCTTTGATTTTCACGAACATTGCGACTAATGGGTTGCACACAGCTAAATGATATGGCGGTAACTTCATCTCACAACTCAGATGGCACGTATTAAGCCAAATCCAAAGTAATGCCTATTTAGGATGTTTCTAAGTCAAACCATCTCTGTGAGGTCTTCAGAAATATTCGCTTTCTCCCTTGTTTAAAGACTTTAAGCTGGGTGATCTGGTTGGCAGATGCTAAACATTACAGACACCAATTAAAGGTAAATCTAGGCTTTCATCGCCCTAGTAAATCTAAAGGGGACAAGAGCGGTTCGCTTAGGATTCATCACCCTTTTATTTATTTGTCTTTGTCCCACCGTTCCCCATTTTCCCCAGCTGCTCTGCCTCTCCTCAGTGTCTGAATGGATAAGGGAAAGAGGTGATCACATAAATTGGCACTAACGCAAGACAGAGAAATATGAAATGCTTCCTGCAACCTTTAACACGACAGATGGTGCTTCAAAAAATGAGTGGAAAGTCATCCTAATTTTGAATCATCTTCCAAATAGATCAAAATGAGTAATTATTTTAAGCTGGGAGGATCTTGTAGCTACTCGAAGAACTCAGCAGACAGACTAAACAGCTTCCTTCTGTGAGATAATTATAAAATATTATGTGTGCAACTTTTTCTTTTAATTAGACACACATCAGAGTCTTTTGCGTCATGGCCATTGCCTGCTTTTTTGTTTTATGCAAAAGGTCGTGGCTATGGAGACATGTATAAGGCCTAAATAAGCCATGTTCATGAATTCATTCTCTAGAAACTTTCCTTGCTACTATGGGTCTAAGAGAGGGTGGACAGTTGCCAGTCAACCACATTGCTTACCTCCTAAAGCCTTACACTTACAGTCAACCCAGTCACCCAAATTTAGATTTCACATTTGACCTTGCTATGTACATTTTAAAATGCTGGCAAAATGCTGTTGACCAGTAACACCCACACCCTGTGCAGCCTTGATACTAACCATGCTACAGTGTACTGTATACTGCATACTATTGCTTTTCATACATCATAATTTTGTCTTAAAAGAAAGATTTAAGCACATGTGACCTCTTGATCTTGCTTTGATTGTGACATCTTAAACGTCAGCTTTTTAGTTGAAATGGCTTAACCTTGCACTTTCTTCTGACAGAAATCTGTGTCATCAGTGAACTAGAAGACTTGAGTGCCTCTGTGGATGTCCAAGATGTCTACACAAAGATCAAATGTAAAGTTGGTAGCTTCAATATCGACCACTACAAATCCAGGTAAAACTGAAGACATAATAATTATACCGGCGAAACGTGAGAATCACGTTCGGCGATATTATGGTTTCATGTTCGTCCGCGTCCACGTCCTCAGATTGGCCGTGTGACCGCGATAACTCAAAAACAAATTGCCCGATCACTTTCAAACTTTGCAGATACTTAGACCTTATAAGGACGCCACACTGTATCGATTTGGGTACATCTGCGATGAATATTAATTAAGTAATTAATTTATAAATGGGGCAAAAACTCCATCTTCTTCTAACTTTCTGGACAGTTACATATGATGAAGACCCTGAACTACACTGAGTTTGGTTCTTTTTCGATTAATGATAATTGATTAATTAACAAATTAATGATTTTGAGCATTTTATTGGAGCCATTACTCCCAGTGAACATTAACCAAATCTCATGAAATTTGACTCTGGATACACTTACTTTGTCGGAGAGCTATGAAACTTGGTACAGTGATTCTCCACATCGTGCTGAACATAAAATATTATTATGGTCCCGCCCTATGGCAAACAGGAAGTCAGCCATTTTGGATTAAAATTTGGAAGTCAGTAAGTGTTCAACCTGCAACCGGAGGGTTGCCGGTTCGAATCCACCCCAAGCGTATACTGTTGTTGTGTCCCTGGGCAAGACTTAACCCACCTTGCCTGTGAATGAGTGTATGATTGTGGTGGTCAGAAGGGGCCGTAGGCGCAGATTGGCAGCCGCGACCACCTTCTCCGATCAAGAAGGCCGTTGGTGTTATGGCAGTTGACGCAGACGCATGGGTCGTTTCGCCGATATACATTTGCTGTCGTTTACAACAGCCTGGGTCTAGTTTATTTTTTATAAGTTATGATGTATACAAAAACTAAAGAAAGTTAAATCAAACCAGATGATGTAACTAATCTATTGTAGGAGAATTTCTTAGTTTGTTACTACTACTTGAACCTCGATGTTTGGATAGGCGCACACTAGTGAGAGTGAAACTGCGCAAACACAGACACATTCTCACAGTGGACACACACCACAGACAACACAAAGACTCCATAACACACACATGAAAGCAAACTCACTCGGAGTGCCCTGAGAGTGTACAAACATACAGTAAGAGAGAGAAACTGGGACCTACCTGGCACAGCCAAAGGCCATCAGTCTGTACTTATTGTTGACAGCCACACATGTCCCATCTATTACATCAGCTGCCCAGACGCCCTGGAGCTGCTGGTATCACAAAAACAATGCTGTTGATGTAGCCAGATTACTTATGGCATTCATATTAGGGTTGGGTGATACTGCGATACAAATCAAATCGTGATATGAAGTTATGAAGATCAAACTGTTCTAGGAAGATCATTGATCGTGATGCGGTGCATTCATTTATGCTCTGCTTTTCGCTGTAATTTTAACTGTAACAATGCCACTATTCAAATAAATGAAAACAGGAAAATCAATAGTATTAAGTTTCATGGTGATTGGTAGTAAAAAGGGATTTCTGTAACAGTAGTCTTCTGTGTAAGGAAGAACAGTCAATCACAATTGGGATACAATCAAAATCATGATTTTGGCTTAATACACCTAAGTCATCCAATATCAGTTTAAATTATTGTTTTTCCAAACCAAAATTAAAGCTGAATTAGCTTTATGCACATAATGAACATAATAACCCTGAAAAAGTCAAGTTGAATGATTATATTAAGTCTTCTTACATCTGCTGTGATGGTGTTGCTGAGCGGTGTGATAAACCCCAGGCGTCCGTCACTTAGCACCACAGCAAAGCCATCGAGAGTCACACAATACTCAATACCGCGGATATGAACCCCTTCTAGATCCAAAGAGGGACCACCTACACACAGACAGAGCATGCCAAAATAATCACAAGAAGGGACTGTATAATATTAGGCCCATGTAAGCTAATGTTCGACAATTAAGGGTGTGCTGTGATGTTGAAGTTTTATATGTATCTAATGGTCTAACCTCGAGCAGACTGGAGATCTAGTGAGAAAGGGATTGTAGTGAGGCAGATGGCTTTGCGTCCGTTGCTGCCGAGCCCGTCCCAGTGCAGCACGTGGAGGTAGCCATCTTCTGTGCACACCAGCAGATCCTCCTGATGGGTCTGCAAACTGATGCAAAGGGGAAACACAATAGTTCCATAGTTTACAACAGGTAGCAAACAGTACATATATGAAAGAGATGTACTGTCTAGTTATGAAAACATTTACAAGTCAGCTGTGATGATGCCCCTTTGTTAGTTGTGCCAGGGTTCATTGTATTCAACACAAACAAAAGTATGTGTGTGTACAACTGACATAATGTGAACCACTGTCTTGAACAATGCTTGAAAAGGGCATCACAACACCAAGCAGGAGGCCTAAGCTGCAGTAGGCCAGGGCAGACTTTGTATTTTGGTAGAGAATAAATGTTCTACCATTCAGAGGACTATAGCTCTGACATTTTAATTTAGATTTACTGTCTTCACTGTGTTGGTGTGACAGCATGACAAAGGCACTGCTTGACACCAATTGGACAGAAATGACAGGAAGTAGTTGACGCATGAGCTCTTGTCACTCAGAAAACAAAGATGTGATAAAACTGTTCAGTTGAAAACACTGATTAGTCACTTGTGGTTGCTTGTGTGTTACATTTTTGCTTGGGTACACTTTTGCTGAATTGCACATGTGTGGTTAGGGACAGCATTTTACATTGAATACATGTGCAAATTGTGTTTAATTGCAGGTAAACCAAGCTGGTTGGCAAAATGGGATGACTGCAGCTAGACAGGGCAACATTAATTGGTTTATCCTTAATATGTAGGTTGTGGCTACTGTATTTCATGCTTCCTCTTTCTTAGCTCCACACTTCTAAAATGAGTGTTTGGGGTTGTAGAAGTTTGTATCTTAAAGCATTCAGTTAAGATTTGCATCGTTTGCATCATTGCATCACATTTATTGCCTCCGAACAGACATTGAATATAACTTTAGCTTTAACATGATAACACCAGGTTAGATACAAGTTGCAATTGTGGGTATGTGTTTGGCACAATTAGGCATGGTACAAACTGGGATAGTGTTTACCTAGTAATGGGAGCCTCCAGATCTACAGGCTTCTTCATCTCCAAAGACAAAGCAGGAGCACATTGTTCCTCCTTATAGCCAGGGTTCAGCTTCACACGAGAGCTACCCCTGTCACAGATAAGACATTTTTCTTAAAGAGAGAGTAGGTCAAAGTTCACACAAAAGCTACAGAGGATGACCATATCTGCCCAGGCTTGTCCCACCTCCATGGTATGTTGTTGAGGAATGTGAGGCACCACAGACAAAAACAGCACACAAAGCACATAAAGCCTTTGTTCATACACACTATAGATGCAACCCACCACAGAGCAGAAAAGAGTAAGTGAAAACATGAGCAGTGCTAATCTAGGGTCTGTTATTGCTGTCAAATCTGCTGTCAGTCTACAATCACTTTTTAAAACAGAGCTAGCCCACTACAGATGTACGATCTATTAAGGTTAACAAGACTAAAATATTCTTTAATAGCAAAAGTGACAATAATGGATATATGTGTCACACTGACCTTGGGTATATGGGCTCATAGAGGTACTTTTCTTCCCCTCCACCCAGCACGTCGAACAGAAGGATGTAGCCTTTGGCAGTCTAAACACAAAGAAGGGACTGCCAATAACTTAAATGTCAAGTGAAATTAAAGACATTTTTATGGAAAAAGAAGTTTACAGTAGCTTAGTTTAGTTTAAGCTTGAGAAGGTATATTCTGTTCTAAATATTGCAGAACGGACAAACAGAAAGATTACATGTGTAAATTGTGAAAACTAGTGCAGTTCAACACACAAGCTATATATAGTAATATATACTACTAGTAAAATATAATATATACTAATATTTCAAACTGCTCCAGTACCCATAAAGAGGGAGAATAGAAAAGCTGAAACCAAGTTTGAGATTTGAGACCTTAGCTCACTAATTAATAATTCCAAGTTAATTTAGCCTGCTCTGATTCATGGACCAAACAAACTGGTTTGACAGAAAAATGTATTTTGCTTTCAGTATTGAAAACAAAAACAGCACAAGAAGAATTACTAGGAAGAGTTTGTAATTTGAGATACAGTGAGCTGATTTAAACTTTCATGAGGACACACTGCTGCCAAGGAAACCACTGAAATAGATCTAGTGGAGTGAGGACAGAATACCTGACAGGAGTGCTGTCAGCAATACTGTACAATGCCTCTGAGAAGGACATAGACTTGCCTATCAAACCCATCATAAATGACACAGGGCTGGAAAAGAGTTTTAACACCAACAAAATCTGCAAACATTACTTACAGATTTCAGATTATTCGAATATGCAAATAACAAGTTATATTTATTTTGAGATACAGACAAGTTGAACCTAACATGGCGTTTTTCAGACATGCCCTTACAGAACAGTAATGCCAGTGTGACTAGTCGGGGAGATTAACTTCAAAAGCAGCTCAATTACAAGAGACAGAAAAGTTAAATCAAAGATAGTGGGGGATGGGTGGGAGATTTTACAGTCCTCAGTGAACTTCAGGAGGATGAAGGGGAGGATCCTCAGGTGTTGTCGACTGCTGTTTAGATTGTAATCACACAACGGAACATTTACACATGCTTTTATCTGAGCTACTCCTACTCACAGCTTATTCTCTCAAAAAGGTGAAATCTATGAATGATATTCTTACAGGAAGATAATTACATGGGAAGAGGCATTCCATTGTTCGCAGAGGACCAGTGAACAAAAGAATGACGCAGTGACCTATAAAGTTGGGAAAAGTTACCCCTTTTCATTCTCTCTCTTAAATGGAACCTGCACCTCCTTTACATTTACAGAAAATATTAGATCTACATCAAGCATCACTGAAGCAAAATAGCCGAGTCAGCTACATAACTTTTTTTCTTTCAAAGTGGCAAGTCAGCAAAGCTGCTAGAGAAGCTGTTATGGAGGTGTCTATATAAATGTATCAGTATATCACACTAAGAAAAAAGGTTAAATCCTCTGTTCTAGAGGCTACTGAATAAAGTGATCAAATATATTTGTCTTTCTTCAAGGTTTTAAAATAGAAGCAAATCAAATCAATAAATATGAAAATGATTTGACACTGAAAGAAGAACTGAGCAGGATGCATTAGTAGCTCAGATGTCACACCACTCTATATTACCTAAACAGTTATAACAACAGAATGTACTATGCTGTATATGTGACCACCGGCCATGATGGCTGTTGAGTTCATTCCTTTTTGTACACTACTCTCCTCCACAACCTAAGAAACTCGAATCGGAGAACCCTAACCCATCAGCTCACTGTTAGATCAAAACACAATCAAAATGTGACTGTACAAACAGTGTCTTGACTTGCCTACTTTTCCACAGCAGCAAGTGGCAGCAGTTCACATTATACTTGCTGCAGGAAAGCAAAAGTGGCTGTGTGTTTTTTTTTAAATGCAGCACCTCTACCAGAAAACCTTTTTGGAAAAACGATTTTTAGGTCCAACTACTTGTGTTTACATTCTCAGACTGTAATGAAAAACTCAAATGATGAAATAAGGCCTTTCTTGAGTATATGTTTAGACAAAATTACAGAAGCCTAAGGTCTAACACTACAGGCCCAGCTGTGTAGGCCAGGAAGTGGTCCAGCACCTGCTCCCTATTGGGTTCGACAAGGTTTAAAATGACTGGAGTAGCTTTATGCTTATCGTTGTGTCATACTTGCATACTAAAAGCAAAAAAAAAATAGGGAATATAGAGGCAGGAGAATAAGTCTTTGGCAACGTAACCACAGCGGTGTCATAAAACTGCAGAAAGTACTTGAAGTGAAAACTCTTTACTGCGTTCACTGCAGAGAGGCACTCTAAAAGGAGAAAGGGAACATTTGAGGCTTGGGCCAATCCCAAAATACACAGAGGAATTCCTAAAATCTTCAAGTATTTTCCTTGTTTAAAAACATCTCTTACTCTGTCAGTCACTAACATGGCTCTCTACTACTTTGAGTCTTATAAAAAAAATACACTGAACTAAAGATAGACACTGCTTTAGTTTGAGAAGAGTTGTTATTATGAGTTGAAGTTATGCAGCAAGAGGCCAAACATCTGGAAAACAGCTGATCGTTGAGGTGATGACAACAACTACATGTCCCCACCTCTCTGTGTCTGCTATATAGTTACACCTCAATAACATGAGAAAGACCAGGGCAATATTTTATGGCATTAGATAAGGGGAAGTGGCAGTAAATGGCTTGCAGATAACATTTAGTTGTCATCTATGTAAGCGTGGATGTGTCATTGTGGCATTTCCTCCATATGTGAAATGAAGATGAAATGCTGCCATGTGTTAGGTGGAAGGCAGGAGTGGATTTTACGATTTATATTGTATGTGTGAAAAAGATCCAGCCAGAGACATTTGATAAACATGAGACGCTAAATGATGTGTTAAAGCAGATGAGGGTGTGATCTGAGCCAATTAATACTTTCCTCAAAAACTGAATTAGTCATACAGGATTCAACTGTTTGAAGATGAAATTCAAGCACTTTTCAAGGTATATTTTCTGGTGTTTTGAAGCACCATACAATTGGGCCAACGGTGGATGGCACAACCTTCCTTGGTGGTTGAAGTATGTCACTAAATTGTTAAAAAAGTATATAAAAATATGTAATTTAATACTATCTTTAAATAAATTTCAGGAAAATTTCAAAGCAAAAGTTCTCAAATCATTAAAAAAATAATACATGTGTGTTCCATGTGTGAAAACAAAATTGCAAAAAAATAAAATAAAATAAATAAATAAATAGAAATTAAGCCTTTTCAATCACTTCATTATACATGCAAGCACTTTTCAAACCTTGAAAACACA
>JAVQKG010344852.1:0-11131 GCA_036025885.1 Hypseleotris bucephala | reverse complement strand
TAATCCTTCAAATATTGAACAAATGCATCAGCTTTATTCAGACATTTTGTATGTACTTATCAACAAAACTAGCCAGGCAAAGCTTCAATTTTTTAGAAAGCCTTTGCAAGAGGTGCATCGACTTGGGTTTTGAGTTGAAGACGTTTTGGCTCTTATCCAAGAGCCCTTATCAATTCTAAAAGTTGACTGTTTTTAGTTTATCTTTGGAAAATATAGAAATCTGTTTATTATTTTTCATTGTTATGCCCGTGAGTTATTCTAAAGTGTTATACTATTTGCATTATGAGGTGGCTTTAACGTCCTGACAAAATACTGCACACGGCTAATGAGATTGTCCAGTCGTAATACTTCAACACTAATATATAGTTTAGTGATAGATGCATCAAATACTAATCATTATCAAATAATGGCATTGCAATGATTTGGAAGTTATTCACCAGTCTTCATCTTTACTTTCATATCTCCTCTCTTGTTAAATCTCCCATGAATTACTGATCTCCTGGAGCTCCCGCATTGTTCCTCCTGAATCCTATCGGCCGGACTCTCCTCTCCAGTACCCTGGCGTAAACTTTCCCCGGGAGGCTGAGAAGTGTGATTCCCCTGTAGTTGGAACACACTCTCCAGTCCCCCTTCTTGAAAAGAGGAACCACCACCCCGGTCTGCCACTCCAGGGGTACTGTCCCCGACCGCCACGCGATGTTGCAGAAGCTTGTCAGCCAAGACAGCCCCACAACATCCAGAGACTTGAGGTACTCAGGGCGGATCTCATCCACCCCCGGTGCCTTGCCACTGAGCAGTTCCCCAGTGACAGTATAATCTGAATCACTGAACACACAATGTCTTTTCTCTTGTTTTTGTGGCCACTTGTCCCTAGAAGATGTTTTCACTTTCAAACACCAAAAATCTTGTTTTTGTAAGCACACGTTTTCATTAATGACAATGAATGTGATTATATTGTTTTCTTTTTGCTGCTAACGCACAAGGTCATTCATCCGTGGACAAATACTTTAGCAGTGTTTGTAATGCTACAATGCTTTCAAGTTATATCAGACTATGTCTGTGGAAAATGCTTGTTAAATGTACATACCATAAACCTTTATGTTGACCTTTGCAACAAAGCTGACAATACAGCCAATGTAAATTAATTTATATAGCATAGCAACACACTTCACCCATCTTGCCATATATGTAAAGCATGTGTTAGCGATTGTTGATGGTTAGAATGGCTGTATGCATGGCTCTACAAGTCTGTCCCAGGGCTGCTGTGGCTGCAGTTGTCACTTACCACCACCAGTATGTCACTGAGCAGTGAATGATAAATAGATTAAATTGCACACTTTTTCAATGAATGAAAGAAACACTAATATGCATTTTAGAATTAGTTGGATCAGATGGCTCAATTTAGTGTGACCTGCTGCTCTTATGACTCCTTTGTCTTTCCCTTCTTTAAACACCCTAGGCAATAAACATTTTCATATAATACTGCTCCTGCTCTATACAGGCTTGAAGAAACATCCCAGTTCCTTCTTTATATTCCACTCACTGCTTTCATTGGTTTGTGTTTATTCACCACTTCCTGTGCATTTGCCATCCCACGCAAGAACAACATGATCCAGCCTTTCTAGTCAGCTGGCTGTCTTATACACACACACACACACACACACACTATCTGTATACTCTGCTGTCTCTATGGGGAATTATGATACACCTCATTCTCTCAGTTCACATTCAGTGGCATCTTTACCACCCGCCCCACCTCCTCAGGCCCCTCCGCTCTCTACTGTGGATGTCAGTCTGATGTGCCCCCAATGGTGCTTTGATTTCTGGGGCAGATCTGGCTCATCAACAGTTTGTAGTTGAAGTGAGGGTAGCCTACAAAAGGAACAATCTAAGCCTCCTTGTTTAGAGAGGCTCCCGGCTGGGTTTTGGCCTGTCAATCCTCGTGATAACAATGGCACTCACATAGGATGCAGCATGTTCACCTGAGAGGAAGCCACACTCGGGTAAATCCTGACTGGAATATTGAAATGCACACACTGATTGGGGAAGGGGCATGGAGTGTGGTGATTTGATTTACCTGGGGTTTTCTCCTTCATTAAGTCATTATTAGCTTTTAATTCCTAGCAGTGGAGAATCCCAATTACTGATTACCGACCCATTCATTAAAATGTCTTCCTGACTTTTGATGTGCCAAACATGGAAGATTAAAACAAAGACACAAATGCTTTACATAGACCACATACAAATTAATTTTGTGAAATATAATAAAAACGTACCTTCAAGCACTGGTAATATAAGCTGCTGCCTGATAGAGGCGTGAGCTATACCACACCTATGCCACATTTTGTATTTAGACGAGGGAAGTATCTTGCCCAAGAACACAACATTATGAGCCACTGTCCCTATTATTAAAACATATACGATTACTTATTTTCTGCCAAATTATTAATCAATGTGAAGTTTAAATATGCAAAAAGGTTTTAACTTGAAAAAACATAAACCTTGACTAATTTGTTGTTGTTTGTATTTATACTAACACTGTAATTATTACATGTCCTTTATGTTATATATGCATATTTAATATAAATTCATTTCAATAATATCAAGTATAGAAATGAGCCAGAAAATGTAATTACATTTAGCAATGCAGCTAATACTTTTACAGTAATAACAAGCAATCACAATTAATGGAAATACTGGTTATACTGGTAGCTTATTAAGCCATTCTTTCTGCCTTGAGCTTGGCATGTGTACCACTGCAATAAGACTTAATGAAAGACAGTATGGTAGCAAAACGGAGTCAAAACACAGCAAAGTCACAGTCCAGCACAGCATGTTCAGTTCCTCAATAAAATGTTTTGTAACTGTGTTGTGTGGTCAATTATCCTTCCAGTTTTGAAAAGGGCTTTTGAACAGACTTAACCAGACTGTTAGGGAAATACCGCACTTTTAACAGACTAATTACTTTTTCTATGATGCATGTAATGACAAGGCTGAGTTTGGGATTTCTTCATCAGTTAGCAGAAAAAGCCAGAGGGCCAACTTTCCCAAAAGCTTTTATATGTTTTTAATTCAACATCAAAGATCAGCCGTCTTCCAAACAAGTCCAAATGACTTAGTCCATCATAAGTGATTAATTCAACATTTATTCTGTTTTCTGGTCAGTTTATTATAACGCCTTAGGCAGCTGGCAGGCATTTTGCATCTTGGCACATATTAAAAACTTCCCCACTATGTTTTGTTTGACTCATATTGAAATTCATTTGCTTCAACATGGAGTTTACACCAAACACTCTGCAAACACATGGTGCAGACCACATTACGCATGATTTAGTCATTAGCAAATGGCAACATGCTGCAGCTTCAAACAAATACAAATAGAAGGAAATAGATCACACGCTCCACTATATAAGAAAATATGTAATGCGTGATAACTACACGTTTATGTGTATGTTGTTTATTAAGATTGAGACAATTGGGATGGTAATATCTGGATTATCCCTTGATAAATTACAGCTTTTTTTTTTATAGCGAGTAAGCCCAAACCAGCTAACCAACTAAAAATGTGGGTGTAGAGTAGGACATAACCTGGATTTATGTAATTCAGGATGATTTAAGACTAAAACAGGTCTAAACAATAATCAATTAGTTCATTTGTGTTATTGTTATTTATGTTTGTTATTTCGGCATAACACATTTTGACTTTAACCCCAGGCTAGTTATTCTGAGCATATGTTTCTAACATGAAAAAAGTGGGCTCCCATTGACCACCCCAGCTCCCCCATTGTGTCTGCTGTGAAATAGTGTAATCACATTTTCCATGAGGGTGGTTGAATCCCCTGTGAGAGAAGGCTTTATTGAATTCTCACACATTGTCATTATGGCATTTCATGTGGTTTTAGCCCACTTATCCAAAACCAGTGCTGTTCTACATAGCACCAAGGACACACAAAGATACATGGAGACCTTCAGCGATGATAGATGTATGGAATGTATTGATTGCTGTCCAGTAACCACTGTCTGGTGAAAAAATACACCACCTTGTATAATCCTTTACTCAATAACAATTACAAATCAGGTTGTATTGCACACTCATGGACCCCTATATTTTGTAGTATTAATTGCAACCTAAAAACTACACTCGGTATTGTCATATAGCTCACCTACCTGTTGCATTTCTATTATCTAAAACCTTTTGGCATCAGCAAGGCATTTCTTTTATTTCTTCTCCTGGCATACCATTTGCTGGAAATCCTACGCATGGTTGTATTTGAAAATCCCATTACATAATTCATTTCTGAACTACAGAGTCACCTAAATCAAATTTCTTCATCATAATAATAGTCAGTTCATACATACATGAATAAACTGATTATATTGTGTTTGAGGTCAAAAGCAGCTGTAAATACATCTAACTAATAAAGACTCCAGGGTGTAGAATTATGTCAAACATGAATAAAAAGCCTGTTTTTGTCTGTAAATAAAACTTGCATGAGAATATTTTTACACCCCATCTCATACTGCATCTTGGGTCTTCTTCTATTCCCAGTCTAGAAGTGGGTTAAGAAGTTGTTTGACCTGTTTAAAGTCCAAACTGTGTCACCCGTGGAGCGCAGCATGGAGGAGTACAACTACATTTACTCATGGTTGGATGACACTGGCAGAGCAGCCATCTGGAGTCTCTTCACTGAGTGGGTGATATGTGAGAACAATAGTGTCCTATGTGGCTTCACTACTGTTTATAAACCACTATTTCTTGAGGTTATATGGTTAAATGCCATGTTGCCTATACTGTCTTGATAAAACTAAATTAGAGTATAAGGTGACAGTATATAATTGAAAGTATATGTATACAGTATTTGGTGACATTATATGGAGGGTTTTAGTGGCCCTCAGGAAACCTGGAGAAATGCCACCAATCGATTCAGTCATCTGGCAGTGTAACAGAAGCCATTCATAGTCAACCAGGTTCTGTTATTTCTAAGTTGGTTGAGTGGATGAATGTCTTTTCTGTCATACAAGCTGTACTGTGAAATAAAAATGCAACTCAATAGTGCACCTACAGGTTCAGCTATTATGGCATGAATGGGTGAAGGCTACACTATACAGACAGGGCTTTTCAAGTATACTATACTTTAATACTTTCTCCACTTTCCACCTTTCTTGTGAGGCTAGATTGTTAAATGTTGTGGGATTTTGAGTGCATTTGCTTGAGTGAGAAAGCCTGGCTTTCTATCTCAGTTCCAACTAATTCCAAAGGTGTTTGTTGGGGTTGAGGTCAGGGCTCCGTGTGGGCTTGTCAAGTTCTTCCACAACAAACTCATCAAATCATCTCTTTTTGTCCTTGTGTAAAACAATAGGGCTTTCAAATTAATACCAAACTATTTCCACACAGATAGAAGCATTCTGGTACATTCCGAAACATTAAGATTTCCAGTTTGTTAAAGAAAGGATGCCAATCTAACAAATGTTGCTAAAAAAATCTATACTCAGTATACTTGTCAGGAACCATATAAACTCCTCAGCGTGCTTTTATTGATTTCAGGATGGAGATGTATGTTCTTAATCTAGAGATATGGTAATGTGAATGGGTTTAAAGCAATCGCAGTAAAGTTAAGTGAGGTTAATGTAGATCCCCTGGGCAATTGAAGCTGTACCACAACCTTAACACAAGCTGAAGAGCTAACACAATTACTCTGTCAAGAACGCTTCTGACTAAGACTGTGTACTGCCACAAACAAAAACATAATAAATGGAGAGACAATTGCTGCCTCAGGGCTTAACCTAAAGTAACAAATAGTGGGTTTTACATCCACACACATTTTAAAGATCATCTGCAAGTCACTGATAATAAAAGCCCAAGATAACACTCTTGCCATTTTATCAAGTATACCAGTTTAAATTCTGGTTAACACAAATAGTTAATTTATTTAGCTACATACACTTTTACACAACAAAAGACAAAGTGCCTACCCATGGTTGCTGATGGCAGTTGAGTTTCTCTGAGTAATTCAGAAACTACTGACCTTTGTGGATTTTTTTGCAGTTTAAACTAGTCTCTAAATTTAAAGAAAATTTTCAGTGAGTGTCAGTTCAGTGGGAAAAATACATTGCTAATTCTAGAGATCAGCAAAGAATCGCCATGCTGGTTCATAATAATAGAAAGGCTACAGTTACTCTAATGACCCTCATTACAATAAAGGACTACAGATTGTTGACAACTGTTGAATGCAAAAAAACATCAGATCTCAAAGCTGATTGCCCATACCAGAAGACCACATCGGGGCCTCTTTATTAGATACGCGATAATAAACTAATCTGTGAGTGTAGCAAATCAGGCACTTTCACCTTAGAGTATTTAAGTTCCGTGAAAAGGTACACGCATAATTGAAGGCGCTATGTAAATTTCACTATCCTTGTGATGGACTGGAACTGCCAAATCCAAGCCATGTTATCTGGTAGCATAGTTGACAGAGACATCAAATCCTGGCTGCCACACATTCTATATTGCACATGGCAAATTCATGACATGAGCAGCACACTGTCGAAGATGAAAGCTAGGATAGTGCGGCAGGGTTGAGTACAGAGCGTGTTGGGAATAGATGTACAGTAACGAGAGCCCAGGGGCTGGCCATAATGAGGAGGATTAGTGAACCATGTTAGGGCTCTCAGGCACTCCATGGTGAGAATGGTATCTAACTGGGATGATTGGATAATGAGGAAGCAGTGGCAGGTAGGTACCATGAAAATGAGATGGTGGGTGGTTGTAATGTGGCCTGGTGGTAACATTGCAATCTATAGATCATATTAAGTTTCTCAATGAGATGGTGCACAGAGACATACTTCTCTGGTTACCTTTTTCTGTCAAAATTTTCAAAACCACAACAAAGATTTGAAATTGCAATTTACAATAGGTGGTAGGATTTGTTTAGTCATGATTATCTTGTCAGTAATAATTGTGATTAACAATAATATCACAATAACCTATAAGTGTATGGGTTAAAAAAGTTCTTTAAGTTGGCTAGTTTTTATTCTGTATAGTGCTGAAAAATAACAATTCAAAATGGTGAGTTCACATGTTCTCAAGATATTATATAGTACAAAAAATCCAGGCTAGCTCATCTAACAGATTTCTACCTGCTCTGAGATATCTGATATATGCTGTCAAACAACAATTAACTCACAATGAACTCTTATATTCTATATATATATCCCAGTTTTTCCCACAAAATTTACCAACTGATACATATTTTTGGATGACGTTATAAGGCCAGAGACTACACCTGGGAAACTTGTGTACAAAAATTGTGTACAAACAAATTAAGTCATGCACATAATATTTTGTCTTACTTTTCACTGTCCATATTCCCAGTGGAACCTTACTATCACTTAGCTCAACTTCTTGTTTTCTTTCACCCCAAAAGCTAAATTTAAACAAGTGCGGATTATCTCAATGTCACGGCAGCTTTGTCCCTGGGATAATGGGCCACAATGAGCTCCACAGTGACAGCAGTAAATGATGCCAATTCTCTAAAAGGGAATTGACAGAGTTGGGAGGGAGATAGCTTAAGACTCTAATCCAACTTTGTAAACCAGAACGCTTGGGGTTTTCACTGGATGTTTGTCCTGTTCAAGTGATTCATATCCTCCATTCAGGTGCAGGCAGCGCAAATGCTGACAACAGATATGTCACAGAATGGGTTTAAAAAGATTAGGAGAATGTGAAAAGAGTGTTTTGTCTTAAGGGATAAAAACTTAAAGGGTTCACCAATAGTTAAACTTTAGCATTTCCTCATGGCTGGACTCTGGACGCTCCTATACATTCAATAACAGCAACTCTGCAAAACCAAAGTTCTAGTTTGGATCATGTTCCAGAAAATGCCATAGACCCATAGTATGAAACATGCAAGTACTGTATAGTGAGTGCAGTAAGCTGGCTCCTATAAGCAGCGGTAATCCTATATCATGGAACCTAGCTTACTTTAAGTATCTTAGTCACACAAAAGTCCCTGCTGATGAGGCAGGGAGGATATGCACAGAGCAGAGACAATGCTTACTGATTGTCAGGAATGCCTGCTTGAATGCAAAACTTTATAATGGCAAAGACCCATAACACCACTGTGTTACTTATTGATACTTTGTGATTTGAAATGAGCAATTCTTAATTAAGTTGTTTGTTTGGAATGGTCAACATACAATACACACAATGCAACATTCAATATACTGTAAAAAGGTTTAATCAGGGGGAGCTTTTGGTGGGCCTTGGTGATGCTAGTGCTGTACAATAAGAAAGGGTGTATATAGGCTAGCCAGTAAAACAACAAGTCTGGGCAAATATGTAAAGATTTACATCAAAATACTTGTAAATAAATGTATCTGTGTATTACATACATGTGTGCAATATTCATCCTTTAAAAAAAATGACAGTAAACAAGCTGGTAAATTGACATTCTTTGCTACTTACACCAACAGAACCTGCAGGTCAACAAAACTGTTTGGTGTCAAGAATGAGCCATCAGTGTATGCCTCATGTCTGTCAGATTTCTATGAGTTTGGGTCAGTCAGATGTCCTCAACCTAGAAAGGAGAAAGCAATAAAACAAATATCAATAAATAAGTCATTTATTTATGGTATATCCTATTGATTTTTTATAATGGACACCATGCAGACATCACTCTTAGAGATTGTAGCCAACCAGCCCAACCTCCTTGCTCAAAAACTTAAGTGTGAACAACTCTACATAAAACACACTAATATGCAAGTTTAGAAAAGTTAGGATGCAATGTCAAAACACACATCATTAATAGCTCTGCTCATTAAAATTTGGCATTGATGTCCGAGCATATGCGCCTGGACCCACAGCTGCCTCTGAGCCTAATGGTACAAGATAAAAGCACACCAAGGTACCCAGCACTACAAGGTTATGTGGCATTTATTTTAAAAAAGCAAAGAAACAAAACCTCTCTATGTTGAGGCTCCAGGCAGTGGCGATCACAACAAATAAACAGCAATTTCAAAGTCCAAGTTGCAATTAGCTTTTTCTTTGCAGAACAATACATCTTTGTTCCCTAAAACAAGGCTCTTTTTAAGGCCTTGCATCTGTCCAGACTGCTGCCTCTGCCAAATCAGACAGTCTGCACACAACAGTAAATGACACAAAATTCTGCCGGCTGCAAAGAAGCAGGCTTATGGCAACAAACAACAGTGAGACCACAAACACCAAATTAAAGTGACAGTGTGATTCTGGATGATAATAAGCAACGTATCACCGGAACTCGGCATAGCCCACAAGCATATTTCATATTCCCGCATTTCTTAGCTTTTCCAAAAGGCCTGTCCAATTGTAATTTTGACATAGATGCAAAATAATGTAAGCATATCTAAGGTATCACAAATGTCTTATGAACCGTATTGTGCTATTTTTCAAGGTTTTTCTATTAGCCTTTGACACTTAAGCATTTTAGATTCTGGATTATAATAGGCTACATTATTTATGGGGAGTTGTTGCTTCCTCTATGCTGTCTTTTAAGGCCCTCTTTTTCCCTGCTGGCCATTCCGTACTACAGCCAATGGAAATCATAGAAAATAGTTCTTCCCTTATCTGAATTACCAAACTGTTTTCTGGCTCAAGAAAAAATGTCAGTGTGTAAGCATTCAGGATTACTTCAGCAGGCGCAAATATGACACAATTCAACTCCAGGTTTTTGCTGAGGAGGAAACAACATAATGCAGAAGGCTTGTAAGCTCATAAGTAAATGGATCTTAAAAGGGCCCCACTAAAGGCTTCTCATATGCAGCCAGAATAGGAGCAATCACAACATGGGCTAATACGCTTAATATTGGTCAACTATTTTATTACTTTACACATGACATGTTATGGAGGCCCGTATCTGTACTTTGAGGTCAATAACTACGATTTCACAATTTGCCTGGAGTGCCACTGGTAAACATGGACAACCAGTCATTTTCTTTTTGAACACTTGAATGCATGTCTTAGGTCAGTGGCTGAAGGTTGATATTACTGGTGACATGAAAGGACATGAAGTGTGCACAAAATACCTGATGCTCTGAGTATTATTATGTGAGTAGAATATGCTTCACTTAATGCACTTCCATTTTAGCATGTAGCTTTTCTCTGGTTTTATACTTTCACTACACTTTCACTAAGGATAACCATGTCTGCTTTGAAGAATAGAGTTACAGTAGCAATATACTTATATATACTTATATATTTGTATTTTATGTATTATGTCATGACATTATGGTATTATTAAGAATGTATCTTAATTTAGTAAACATTATAGAATTTACACTGAGTGATTAGTTCCCCTCCTTCAAACTACGGACATGTGTTCTTGTGGGTTGGCCCCAGATAGACCAGCTTCATCTCACTGTCCAAAAGCATGTATGTAAATCTAAATGACATATTATGAGTGAATATCAAATGAAAAAACAAAATCTTTCATAGTAAGATCATCAAAAATGTTGAATTGAAACTGTATAGTATATCAGTAAACTCCACTCTCTCACACAAGATGCTAATATCCTCTAAAATCCCACAGAGAAGCCTGGTCTCCAGTGGAAGGTGTTTTCTTAATACCCACAGATTTTCTCACTTGCTTGGTTCAAACAGCTGGTGCCAGCTCCACCTCTG
This sequence comes from Hypseleotris bucephala, assembly GCA_036025885.1. Classification (NCBI taxonomy): domain Eukaryota; kingdom Metazoa; phylum Chordata; class Actinopteri; order Gobiiformes; family Eleotridae; genus Hypseleotris; species Hypseleotris bucephala. Next base: position 477 of record JAVQKG010344852.1, on the reverse strand, counting down.
CTTTGAATCTGGCATCACAATATGCCTAACGAGATTCCACTGACTGCTGCTCACCGTCTTCTTGGTTTCTGCAAACAACCTCCTACATACATCAGCCCAAAGGCCCACGACTCAGCTGTGTTGTGGGCTTAAGCAATGTTGGAGTACTAACAGCCATGGAAATGTAAATGTTAAAATACATTTTTCTCTGATTCAAGTTGAAGCCATATAATTGAGACATTAGTTGACATGCATGCAAAATGTAATCTACAACATCTATAAATTTAAATTACAGCTTTTCTAACAGTGAAATTTGTTTCTTGTTCCATTCAGTTACTGCCTTGACATAATTGACTCTGACTAAGACAAGTCAAATATGTTTTTCCTAAATAAAAAAAATCTGTGAAATGGCTGTTTATGGTCAAAATGTCCTTGAAGATCTTTGGTGAAAATTCATACTGTCTTCTTAAGTTTAACTATTTTTAAGGTTCTGACAGA